>CM055118.1:435056870-435151870 GCA_029206835.1 Rana muscosa | reverse complement strand
ACATTCCTTGCAATAGGAATAAAAGTCACACAATTTAAAAAAAAAAAAAAAAAAAATTTTTTTTAAAAACGCGCCCTATCACGCCGAGCTCGCGTGCAGAAGCGAACGCATATGCGAGTAGCGCGGGCATATGAAAACGGTGTTCAAACCACGCGTGAGGTATCGCCGCGATCGGTAAAGTGAGAGCAATAATTCTAGCCCTAGACCTCCTCTAATTCAAAACATGCAACCTGTAGAATTTTCTAAACGTCGCCTATGGAGATTTTAAAGGGTAAAAGTTTGTCGCCATTCGACGAGCGGGCGCAATTTAAGCGTGACATGTTGGGTATCAATTTACTCGGCATCTTTCACAATATAAAAAATATGGCCAACTTTACTGTTGTCATATTTCAATTTAAAAAAAAAGTATTTTTTTGCGAAAAAAGCGTGCTTGCAAGACCGCTGCGCAAATACAGTGTGACAGGAAGTATTGCAATGACCGCCATTTTAGAGAGAGAGTGAGTGAGTGGTTTGGGGTTCCAAGTCATTTTATAGCAAAAAAATAAATACATTTTAAAACGTGTAAACACCAAATCTCAGAAATAGGCTTGGTAATGGGGTGGTTAAAGGGGCATAAAGTTACACAGGCGAGAGAGAGCTTTTAAATACACAATTTCATACATATTAAATCTGAGTTATCCAATAGAGGTTTACTGTTAAAAGCATTTTGTTATACTTTTTTGCCTTTTTTAAACTATAAGGATTTTAAGAAGATGATGACACGGAGCCTCCAAGATCTGTGAAAGCCTTAAATGCTCTAAAGTTCTCCCATCCATTAAAGGCTGAATGTTTGTGGTCCAGCTGTTGTGGACTTCTCTGGCTGCTTTCCAGCAAAGCGACAAAGAGTATGTGTGTTGTGTTCTTGAGTTTTAATGAAGACAAACTCCTGCCAGTGAGCGCTCAATGTATTGGTCAATCCGGCCTCTAATAGAAGACCCGGTTTATAGAAAAATTTGGCATCCTGCCCGTAGAGAATCCCATAGGATTTCATCACAGTCAGAGATTGTACTGCAGAGTCAGACTCTAGAGCTTCGCATACTTCAATGAACAAGGCCTCATGTTCAGTGGGTTATCAATGCATAAGTGCAAGCAATATGTGGTGGCGTATTATAGGACGCGCTCATGCTCCCCTCTACCTGCAAATGGACATTCAGATGCTGTTATTCTTTAGAAGCACACATTCTACAGGTGATCGATATGAGAGGTCACTACACTCTGCACCCTATAAGAAGCAATCCACAAATCCTGGCATCATCATGCATTGACCAGGTGACGATACAAAAGGGCAATTATAAGAAAGATCTAAAGCAGCCTCTCAATGTCATCTCAGTGGAACCATTAAAATAATCAGGTCTTGGGGAATCCCTGCTAAAAGCAATTTGTTGGGGAGGAGTAGAAAGAAAAATGGCAATTACATCCATGGCATGTGGTCAGAACAGCAACCTTATAGACTGCTAAAAAGATCACTGGTTGTGGCACACACACACACACACACACACACTTTTTTGGGCTGTAGAGTGTGGACCCAATGCCCACCATGGGGTGTTTATGTGATATTTCCTGCCGATAACCTGGGGCTTCATTGATGGTGTGCTCCGACGGGAACCTATACCTATGGTACTTTAATGGCTTGGATCTGAGGTTACCCCTTGTTGCTGGGGGAGGGGGGGGGGGAACGCATTCTAAACAAAGGGCCAAGTTTACAGTCCTTCAGATTGTAGGGGGGCCGGAGTGTGGCCAGTGGAAGAAGAAATTGTCCTGAAATCAGTGGAAGGAATAATGTCCCAATGTTGGTGTCAGTGGTAGGATTACTTCCTCATAATCGGTCATGCGATGAATACCACCCCCAAGGGCCAGACAAAGGCAAGCAAAGGGCCATTTGGAGACCACCGATCTATAGAATGGCTGGACAATAATTTAAATAAGTATTTACATAAACCCCCCCTTTCCCTGCCATATATGGCATTCTATTTTTTTTTTTGGTGAAGGGGGGGGGGGTTTGACAGGCACCAGATCCCATTTGTGCTTGTATCACCTAGGCCAGTGGTGGTGAACCTTGGCAGCCCAGATGTTTTGGAACTACATTTCCCATGATGCTCAACTACACTGCAGAGTGCCTGAGCATCATGGGAAATGTAGTTCCAAAACATCTGGGGTGCCAAGCAGAAGTTCTCTTCTCCCACTACCTTAAGTCTTCTAGACTGCTGGACCATTTAGCAGTTGCAGGACACGCACCCAGCTGTGAAGACGCAAGCGATCAGTCAGGTGCCCACAGTTGAAATGCCAGCCCCGGGGAGAAGAGAGGTGACTGTTCAGGTGACCACATCGCTGGATCCCGGGGACAGGCGAGTGCGTTCATTAAAAGTCAGCAGCTACAAATGTTGTAGCTGCTGACCAAACTGGAGCTCCTCTAATGTGAGGGAAAAAAAAAAAATCCACTGGTGTCATGCAATCCCTAGCACCCTCTGGAGGAACCCCATTTAAGCATGGCTGATCCAAAGCAAAATCAAATTTGCCATTACCTGCCATGTAGGTCACATTCAGAAGCAAGCCCAACTTCCACATATGGTTAATGACTCAGAAACTGAACAGCCTGTGTGCAATCTCCATCACTCCGATTGTCACCATGTGAAAAATCTACCATATTTGGGAGAGAGTTACCACTTTTAGTAGTCTGACTAGCTAGAAAAAATAAATAAAAAAATCTAGTGTCAGCTTGTGTCCTTAGCATTGTGAGCCAAGAGTTCAAAACTATTAATTTCTGAAAAGACAAACCTATTACAGCAAGATGATTACTGTACACCATATAATTACCACAAGTTTATTTATGCAAAGGGTGCTGTAACGGCATACATGTTATAGTTCCACAATGGCACACCCAGACTCCAGGGCCAACTCCTCTGGAAAGCTGTTCATTCAGTGTACCTGAAGCAGGTTTAGTGAAAGTCTTGGCCTCGGCTACACAAAGGCAGAAGCAGTGAAAGTAGAAGTGTATAAAGTTAAAAACCAGAGCACCTGCTCCGTCCTGCCAAAGCCAACAAAAGCTCTTGCAACAAACCATTAGCAGCTTCTAATATTGAGTTTCTTCGTATATATTGCAAGGCTTATATGTCCTGAACAGATCACTCCAGGTAACCAACTCATGCCAGAACAGTCGTGTCTTGACTTATTTTATTCCTAAAAAGTAAGACCGTTGGGAAAGAAATATTAAGATCGCCATCGGAAAACAATAGTTACTTGGCTGTTGTACTCCTCTGCTGAATTCAAATACTAAAAGCTGGCCATGGAAGGAATGAAATTTGACCAGTTCAACAGGAACCGTATGAATTTCAAATCTATGGGCAGGCTGGTTTACTGAAGTCGATCTATTGAGGTTAAAAAGTAGACGAGTTGAAAGATGGGGGAAAAAAAAAAAAAAAAAAAACACAAAAAAAAACAGAAGGGGTTTTAACATTCTGAACAAAGGGCTATTTACTTCAGACTTACTATCCTTCAGACTTTAGGGGACAGGACTGCCCCCACCCGCGGCGTCAGAAGGGTGCCCCCACCCGCGGCGTCAGAAGGGTGCCCCCACCCGCGGCGCCAGAAGGGTGCCCCCACCCGCGGCGCCAGAAGGGTGCCCCCACCCGCGGCGCCAGAAGGGGAGAATTAGTGCCTCATATCAGAAGAACAGTCCCGAGGGGCAGATAAAAGGCAAGCAAAGGGACACATTTGTCCCATGGGCCGCAGTCTGGAGATCACTGGCCTATGCAATGCCAATTGAAATAAAAAAGGTTTTGCTTTAGACTATAAAACCCATCCTCTTCAGAAACAAAGTAAAATAAAAAGATGAGCCGAGTTATAAACAGTATCTGGTCCCATTGAGAACTTGGCTATAAAATTCTGGCCGTTTTTGTCTGCAACAATGAAGAACTGTAAACCTGTAGTCCTCATACCCGGTCTATCATAATCTAAAGGCAAACCAGTCTGTTAGCCTACAGCTTAAACCTTGTGATAAATTGCATTCCAGGGGCTGACAGTCTTGTTCTGAAGAACATTGTCCGATTTCACAAGAAAGTCATTTTCAGGAATACAGACTTGTTCTCCGCTGAACATATATCTTGCTGCCAATATTAGAAAGAGGAAATGGATGATGTGGCACCGGAGTAAATGAGAAGTCACTTGATCCTGGCACGATGGCACGCAAGCAGTTCTCTGTTCTGAGAATCCCTCTAATGAGCGAGGACTTCAATACACATAATTAGGAGAAGAGTGCCTAGTAGTTCCTCTTTTTAGAGGCAGAACAGTATGCTTATTTGCCCTGCGCCAACCGCAAGCCTTTGCCCACAAGTTTAAATCTAGCAAGTTAAACCACTTAAGCTTGGACAGCTGCAGACAAAATGACAACGTTGTACGGGATTCTGGACGTGTGCGTGGCAGCAGAAACACACCAATTCACCAAAACCTCTGCCAGGACACTCCTGTACAGTGAAACACCGACTATCGTTTCCCGAGGATCCCGTCTACTGCGCCCTGCTGTACTGTTATGTATCACTCAGCAGGATTATATCTGTACATTATAGAGTACCCATTACTACTGAACAATAGAGTCTCGTTCTGGCTGGTTAAACCTTAATTGCTCCACCCTGAGAGACGCTGCCAAGCCAGGTCAGATAAGCAGAACACATCAGTTATTAGAAGCAATTAGGAAGTCTAATGCGCAATAAAAAGGTTACGAGGTTCGATGGGATATTGCCACACAAACAAACCGCTTTTTTTTAACCACTTCAGCTCCGGAAGATTTTACCCCAGGCCATTTTTTTCTATTTAGCACTGTGCTACTTTACCTGGTAATTGCGCAGTCATGCAACACACAAATGAAATGTATATAATTTTTTTCCCCCCACACAAAAAAAGCTTTTTTGGGGGTATCCGACCACCACCGCTTTATTTTTTTTAAATACGAGATTTTTTATATCCAAGTAAAACAAAAAACACAAAACAAAAAACACGCCCACTGACCTCAGTGACACTAAAGCCAAAGCGCACGCTGCTTTTTTTTTCGTTCAATCCAGCAGGCTGAACATTAAAAAAAAAAAAAAATCTGACAGCTCAGGTTGGAGCCACTGTACTAAGAATCTAATGTTAGTACTGCGAACTCCCCCGCTGTTCTTTTGTGTTCTGACAGATGGACAGAACCCCTGCCAGAACACTCTGGACTTTCGGTCATGCCCCTCCGACAGAAGCTGGCTGTAGTAAACACAGACCGAATGTTGGCTGGTTTCTATAGAACCGGCCGATGCCATTCGGCCCGTGTGTACGGGGCTTAATACTGATCAGTGCCAATATACATTGTGTATGTACTAACACTGGCTGGGAAGGGGATAACATTTAGGGCAGGCATATGCAAGTCCCGTCATGCTTGTGGCTGTCAGTCTTGAAATGCCTCATGGGACTTGTAGTTCTGCAACAGCCGGAGGTCCGCTAATTGCATATACCTGTTCTAGGGTGATCAAAGGGTTAAATGTGTGCATTGTATTTACTAAGCCAGACAGTGGCAAAGTGCCTTTCTCCCCCCCCCCCCCCCCAAGCAAGAATTCAATACTGCTTAGTGCAGTGGTTCTTAACCTCAGTCCTCAAGTACCCCCAACAGGCCATGTTTGCAGGTTTTCCTTTGTCTTGCACAGGTACTTTTAAAATCCTAGTCAATGGCTTGGTATTTTGAACAGCTATTTTATCTAAGAGAAATTCCCAAAACATGGCCTGTTGGGAGTACTTTAGGACTGAGGTTGAGAACCACTGCTCTAAGAAATGTGCTGGTTTTAAAGAGGAAGTAAACCCTTGACTTGTTCTTTTGCTCACTGCAAACCCTGCAAATTAAAAGCATAATGGGCTAGTATGCATTGCATACTAGCCCTTTAGATGACACTTACCTGCAAACAAATCCATCGCTCTTCCTTCCAGGGGGACGCGGACTCTGCTCTGTGATTGGCATGCGCGCGGGAGCCGCCGGTAATGGTACAGTCTAACTGAAGCAACGGCGTGCCATTGCTTCAGTGCGCATGTGCCGATGACTTTGGTAGATACAGGGGGAGATCTAAACCGTGCAGGTTTAGGAGAGATATCCAGCATAGCTACAGGTAAGCCTCATAGGCTTACCTGTAGCAAAAAGTGGTCTGGAAGGGTTTATAACCACTTTAAATTCCTGCTTTTGTGTCGTTTGCTCAGTGGGTGCTGGCCATAAATCATTGGCCGGGACCCGCTGATCGACTTGTGCTGCAGCGAATGGCAGCTCAAGTTCCCAGGTTAGCTTGCGCGAGCTGACCCAGAAGAAAGCCGTGACAAAGAAGTATGAGATTAGGCCCGTAAGAGCCAACCTGCCATAGTAATCATCCTACGGCGGGTCGGCAAGCGGTTAAAGATTGTACATACAGAGCAGTTTTTTTCCGGGGTAAGAATCCTTCCTTCCAGTAGCCAGTTCTCCTGCCAGCATGTGTTTGGAGTGTGGGAGAAAATCTGAGTCCCCAAAGGAAACCCACGCAGGCACAAGGAGTACATGCAACCTCCATACAGGAAGGCATTTATACACACACACACACACATCTCTAAATATATTATACAGTTGGCCACAAGATTTTAAAACTAGTCCGATTGTTACTACTAAAGATAAGCATGCAATCTAAGAAGTAATGACCCTCGGAAAGCACACACATACACGGGACGGGGTGACATTTATAAAAGGGCATTACAGAAAAGGAGGACAGGGGAGATGAAAAGCAGAAGGAAACCTTTGTCCATGCAAACAGGAGAGCTGCAGCCAGGCGTCTGGCCACAATATGGACGGGTTTATTCATTTATTTTTATGCGGATGCCCTTCAGCAGTTTGTGCCTGCTAGAAAATAAATCCAGTCAACATTTTAAAGAAATGGAACATTCCTGCAGGATATAAAATAAGTGCAGGGGAAATTGTATATATAAAATTCATGGGATGCCCATTAAATGGGCATCTACAAAGTAAAAATTAAAGGCAAGCTGACCTTTGGGGGGGTCTAGGACAGAGAGGGCCGGTTTGCAGCTCTGCCTGAACCAATAAACTTTCACTGCCTGAAATCACACCAATGCCTTTTTGGCATGGCATTTGGTCATGCGACTGGCACTGGAGGGAACCAGGAGCAGCAGCTTCTTCAAAATAGGTGGATATTTAAAAAACCGATGTTTTAGCCATTACCATCTTTACTAAAAGGCAGACAATGAAAGCTCCTCACATTAAAGCCAGGTACACTAGTTTTTTGGGCAATCCTCAAAAAAATAAAAGCAGAGTTTGCAGCTAAACACTAGACCACCAAGCTGAGGTTCACACTGAGCTGCGGGAATAAAGCCGTGCGACTTCAGCTGAACTCGCACCATTTCACTACTGCATGGCGGTCCTGATTTCGGCTGCGATTTCAGGGACATCTGTGCAGGTTTCCGCACAGATATTAATGTACATTGCAGCCCGAAGTAGTACAGAAACGACTTTTTGAAATCAGTGCGGCATCGCACCGATTAGGACTGTGCCATTGCCGGCAAATGCCACTGATTTGACATGTCAAATTGTACCAATGTGAGCCAGGGCTAAGGCTCCATTCCGCCTGAGTATCAAATCGCGAATGGTATGCTACGATTCCAGAATCGCAGCAGAACACGGGACATATATTTGGAATGCATGAACGGCACCCAAACGTGGATTGTCAAAACGCGCCAAAATCGCAGCACCAAAGGCTTCTGGCTCTGTGCCAAGATTTGGTACATGAGCTTCTTTGAAGCGTTTTGGAGAGGGAGTCCTACTCAAATGGTGCAGGTCCAAAAACAAACAAAAAAAAACCCCTAGCTGCAGCAGGTGTGAACAGAGCCTATAAAACAGAAAATTAATGCACAGGTTACTCTGCAGTGACCATGAAGAATCTGAATGGAAAAAGAAACCCGTGAATGAAAAGCCGGAAATTCTTTTGAAAAAAAAAAAAAATTCTTATCTGAAGCCAGACTATGGGGGCGTAAAATGCAAAAAATAGCTTATTTTACAAACACTGGAAGAACAGATAAAACACATTTCCTGGCAGATAGGAAATATACTCCTAGAGGCACCAATCTAATTTTCTAACTATAAAGTAAAACCTTTTGATTCCAAATAAAGGAAATTGTTAAAATAGATCATGTCCATTAAATAGCAACATCTCAGACGACACGTGTCACAAAAGGTCAGACGTAGCAATTGTGCCTTCCGTATAATGGAGTATTCTGAGCTGTATTTACAGACCCACGTCTGCCATGTCCTCCTGCATGCCATCTGTTGCCGGCCACAGTCAGGACCCGTGCCCAAGAATAGTTTTTGCATTGCTATGAAAAGGAAAGTTTCCTGTCCAGCACGGCAGATGGGCCGGAGGTTTCCTGGACAATAATTCACACACCCCATTCACTTTTCAGTCATCAGTTATCCTCTCTGTATTGTGGGACGACGATCTAACCACAACATTCGATCTTCATCCTACAATTAACATTCCACCAGATGGAACGCTCGCTGCTCATCACTAAATATAGAGCCATTTTATAAAGATGTATTTAGAGTCCTATGATTTTATTTTACCAATAAGACATTTCATTGTGCCTGTTGCAAGACATTCATTCTATTTAAATCTTAAAACAAGAAATTACAGATGGGGTAGTATATGCTTTTGGTGTTTTAATGAAGGTGTCCTGTATACAAAAAACACACACACACACACACACACACACACACACACACACGTTATACTTGGTATTGCACAGAGGAGCAGCTCCGAACCTCCTCTTCTGGGGTCCCCAACTGGAAGTTTTGGCTCCTCTTCTGCATGTACCCCCCATAGCAAGCCACACGCTATGGGAGCACACAGTACAACGTGCTTGCTCCTGAGCTGTGTCTATGTAGCAGTGCGCACAGTGCAGTCTGGTCCCGCCCCTAATTCAATATTTGATTGACAGCAGCAGGAGCCAATGGCTCCTGCTGCTGCCTGAGTCCCTGTGCAAACAGTAAGGGAGAAGAGAAAGAAGGAGATCAGCACTAGATCAATATGTCTTTGCAGCCGCTAGCGGGGAGCTTTTAACCCACGCTAGCGGGCGAAAAATTGGTTAAAAGCGATCGCAAAGTGCCAGCGCAGCGTCCCAGTGTGAAAGCACTTGGGCTTTTAAACTGAAATTGCAGGTGAGGCTTTCTTCAGGCGCTATTTTTAGCGCTAAAGCGTCTGAAAAACACCTCCAGTGTGAAAGGCGTTTAGGCACTCTTATGAAAAAATTAATAAAAAAATCTCTATATCCAGCTCTACTTGTAATAGAGGTTCACATGAACACAAAAACCTTGAAACCTACGTAGATGGTGCAAAAAAAAAAAAAAAAAGAAGTGAAAGAGATAAGACGTTTTACATTCTCTCATATTATAGATACCCAATTGCAAACATTTCAATCACGGGGATAATTCTCCAGCCATCCATTGGTGGAAATTCCATGAGTATACAGCATTAGCTCACCTTTTCATTTTTTTCTGAAAAGGTGAACATAAAAAACTTTAAATGGCAGGTGCCATTTTTATCTTAATGCATCATAAATTAAAAAAAAAAAAAATGTGTGCAGCAGCCCCCCCCCCCAATCATACTTGAGCCCCATCTTGACCCTGCAACATTGCATGAGTTCTCGGCTGTCAATGACTCTTCCTGCCGATTGCCTGAGACACGGCAGTGGGCGCCATTGGCTCCTTCTGCTGTCAAAGTCAGTGAGCCAATGAGGAGGGGGGGGGGGGCAGGGGCACACCACAGCTCCGTGTCTGAATGGACACATAGCAGCGGCCCAGGTGCCCCCATAGCAAGCTGCTTGCTGTGGGGGGGAACGTCCAGGAGCGCAGGCGAGGGACCCAAGGAGGATCTGGGATGCCCTGTGCAAAATCACTGCACAGATGAGGCAAGTATAACAACAACAGGTCTGTTTTTGTTTTTTCTGCTTTAAAAAAAAAAAAAAAGACTTCAAAGCGGAGTTCCACCCAAAAATTGAACTTCTGCTTCAAGTCCAGGTGACCCCCTGCTGACATGTCACATTTGGCATGCCATTTTTTTTTGGGGGGCGGATACCCTCTTTTTAGAGGGTTTCAGCTCACACTTTCTCCCGGAGCCCCGCAAGGAAGGTCACCTCTCCCACCTTCCTCTCGGCAATCATCTGGGACAGGTCCCAGATGATTGCCCGGTCAAAGTGCGCAGCGCGGCTCGGGCATGCGCAGTGTGTGCTCTGCTGTGAAGCCACAGCCGGGCGCCCACAGTGATGCTGGCGCAGCAGAGAGGAAGAGGAGATGAGTGGGGCTTCGTTCCCCCGCATAGCTGGACCCTGGGACAGGCAAGTGTTTGATTATTAAAAAAAGTCAGCAGCTGCAGTATTTGTAGCTGCTGACTTAAAAATAAAAAATTAAGTCGGAACTCCGCTTTAAAGTGGTTGTAAACCCTCTGAGGGAAGGTTACACCTACAGGTAAGCCTAGATTAAGGCTTACCTGTACGTGCTTGCAATCTCTAAGACCTACACGGTCTCTGAGATATTTGCAATTTCCCAGAGCAACGCCTTCTTCTGCGCATGCGCTGTCTTGAAAGGGCATGCTGTGCCGTTTCGAGCCAGGGTCATGTAGTTAAGGCCGGCTCCCGCAGGAGCGACGTCACACGACTCCGGCCAGTCACAGAGCTGGAGTTCGCACCCCCCCCCCCCCCGAAGAAGAGGGCTGAAGATCGATGCTCGCTGCCATGGAGGAAGACGGCGACATCGCGGGCTTCTACTGCAGGCAAGTGTCACATAATGGGCTACTATGCTATGCATAGTAGCCCATTATGCTTTACCTTTGCAGGGAGACATAGGACGTAAATCCACCAGGGTTTACTTCCTCTTTAATATCACTTTAATCTACTGGGGTTTAACAGAAAAATGCCAATTATAGACTGGTTATGGTGGTAAAACCGCAACTCAACTGCAAGGTTTTACTGCACCCCAGCCGCAAGTGTGAAGAAGCCCTTAGTGCATCCTTATCTGTGCAAAACACCACGGCTTAGCAGACACACACTAATCAGCCGCAATCACCGTCTACATTTGAAATCTGAGGAGCCAGAGGTGGTCTAACCCCCCTGAACAAAACCTAGAAAAAACAGCAAAGACATGTGCCACATTCTCAAATCTACCCCCCCCCCCCCCCCCATCAAAGACTTTGTATAATGATATGTACAACATTCAGCGTGTGAGGTTTAGAACTCTTGCCTCCAGGCTCTACTTTATTGTGGACAGATTTCAGCTCCATGCATGTCAGAAGAGAAAGCCGAAAACACTGCAGCATAGACTTCAAGGAGTGAGAGCGGAAAGACAGCGCTCAGGCTTACTAGAACCTGAACAATGGGCAACGAGTGCCGGTTCCTATATACAAAGGGAAACCAGGTCCTAATACAGAGATTTCTCCGTCCATTAGGGTTTATTTAGACTAGAAGGGGAAAACCTCTCATTTCCTGGCTTTTCCCCAAAAAACTCAAACCACTGCTCGACACGTGTCATTTCACATAGGCTGCTGGTTTCAGGTTTCTATAGGCTACTGGGGGGAAAAAAAATAAAAAATACCCAAACAGGATAGAACTGTTATAGCTGAATAGATGGATGATTGCATGGATTATATATATATAAAAAAAGCCATGCCATCAGTGTCTGCCACCAATGAGAAGCCTTGTAAATGATACAAGCTATATCTTATGATACCTTAACCACTTAAGCCCCGGACCAATTTGGCTGGCCAAAGACCAGTCGACTTTTTGCGATTCGGCACAGTGTCGCTTTAACTGACAATTGCGCGGTCGTGCGACGTTGTACCCAAACAAAATTGACGCTTTTTTTCTCCCACAAATAGAGCTTTCTTTTGGGGGTATTTGATCATCTCTGCGGTTATTTTTTGCGCTAAACAAAAAATAGACGACAATTTTGAAAAAAAAAAAAATCTATAATTTCTTACTTTTTGCTATTATAGCCCCAAAACTATATATAAATAAATATAAAAAACACGCAATAAGCGTTGGTTTGCGCAAAAGTCTACAAAAAGGGGATAGTTTTATGGCATTTATTATTTTATTTTTTTACTAGTAATGGCAGCGATCTTTATCGTGACTGCGACATTATGGTGGACACAGAAACTATTTTGGGACCATGGTCATTTTTACAGCGATCAGTGCTATAAAAATGCACTGGTTACTGCAAAAATGACACTGGCAGTGAAGGGGTTAACCTGTAGGGGGCGCTGAAGGGGTTAAGTGCGTCCTAGGGAGTGATTCTAACTGTTAGGGGGCTGTTGTGGAAAATGTTATTAATGTATGTTGTCAGGATGTCCTCCAGTGTTGGTTTTGCTGTAATGCGCTCAAGTGAGCGTATTCGCACATAGACGTTGGTGGAAGACCGGTGGCGTAAAAATCTTCCTGTGGACACAGCGATGTTTGCTCTTTTAGGGATGGTTTGTTGTATGCCCCTCCGGGGGACTGGCCACTTCTTGGCGTTGGCATTAAATGACTCCGAGCGGACAGATCTGTGGCCACGAGAACTATAGCATAACTGACAATTGTGGCCCATTGAGCCATAGTTTTCGTATGGTTCCCGTCATTGGAAGCGGTGCACGTCACTGCTAGTCTATTTGAATGTATACATGTCTGATTGGTTCTTTTGTTGTATTCATGTATTAGCTGTATTTAACATATCCTTATATGGTCATCTGCTGGGTGGAGCTCACACCCTGTGAGCTCACTTCCTATGGAGAAGGTCACATGCTGTTACATCACTTCCGGCTGGGATTTTAAAAGGAGCCGTGAGGCTCTGGGCAAGCAGCGATTGCTGGGATGCCGAGATAAGAACAGTCTGGTGATGATGTCTCTTGATTTGAATGAATGGGAATCGAATAGAAGGCGAGTGAATTTTAGCTTAAGATGCATTATATCATTGAGACGAAGTTGTGCTTATTAGCACAAGGCGAAATGGCTGTGTTCTCTGCATACAACCAATTTTGCCACCACAGGGGAGTGGCTACAAGTGACACATCGCTGCTCTCGATGAGGGAACAGACGATCATGTCACTAGGAAGAACGGGGAGATGTTGTGTTTACACTGACCTCTCCCTGTTCAGCTCTGTGACACCGATCGCGAGACACTGGCGGACATCGAGACCATGGGTCCCGAAGCTCGCGAGCGCGCCGCCGCGCGACCACACGGCGGCAAATTAAAGGGGACGTGTATATACACACGCCCATTTGCCCAGCGGTGCCATTCTGTCGATGTATAAATAACCACCAACGAACATCTTATTGCTTCCTTTTGGTTGGTTAAAAACCATACCTTGAGTCCAGCTTTAGTGCATATAGTTACAGCTTTTAGGTATAAAATGATGATAATGCCATACATGTGGGGTCACTGTGGAAGAGAATCATTTTAGTCACCACTGCTACTACTATAGGAGATAGTCATGGTCTTCTGGTGGGACGTTGACATCACTCCACCTCGTCAAATCAGAGAACGCCTTGTATTTATTGAAAATTCTACAAGGCGTCCTGTGAACGGTGGCAGTGCCAAGAGGATAACCCCATGTTCACTATGCTGAAGTGCAGCCACTCTACACAGGATGCAAAGACTGCGTTGCTCACCACAGATGGCAGATTAGTAGGTATTTTTCTCTACTTGCAACGTCTTAACATGCAATGAACTCTGGAAACTGTTCCAAAAAAAACCCATGCCTCTTAAATCCAACATTCTGGTTGTATGCAAGGCGTCCAACAATCTAATTGGGCAAGTCAGCCTGCCCATAGATGGTCCCTGCTGAACTTCAAATAATATATGGTTGGCTTAAAGGAAAATTTCACCTTTGGGAACATGCAACTTGGTCCCAATGCTGCAGCCGCTGCCCAATCGCACCAACTGTGACAGCAGTACAGGGAGAAGTTCCCTGTACTAGATGTCACCTTTTAAAATCAATGTGGCTGTGCAGGGCTCCGCCCACATGGTTGTGTCATTTATACAGCTCTGTGTGAATAAACTACATAGCCCAGACAGACATTCTTTTTTTTTTTTTTTTTTTGCAGATTAAAAAAAAAAAAAAAAAAAATGCGTTTTGATTTTATCAAGTTAACTTCCTTTCAACCTAGAGCAACTGAACCCTTCTCTTCTCTATATTATCCCATTAAGGCCCCATGCACACGAGACGCAGGTGCAAACTCCGCTGAACACACGTTTTTAAACGCTGAACCAGGCGTTTATAAACGCGCGTTTTGCCGCGTTTGCGGCCACGTTTAGCGGCGTTTAACCGCGTTTGCGTTTATAAGCGTTTCATCATAGACACTCCCTAAGCTCAAAAAACAGTAAATTTTAACCATTTCAGCCAGTTTGTGAGACCAGAGTGAGTAGCAGCAGCTGAGAGAGCAGCAGTGTACTTGTATTTAGCGTATCACTTGCCACATCATCTGCCACAAGTTGTGGATTGTCCACTTGCCACGTCACCTGGCCACATCACCTGGCCACAAGTTGTGGATTGTCCACTTGCCACGTCACCTGGCCACATCACCTGGCCACAAGTTGTGGATTGTCTACCTGCCACGTCACCTGGCCACATCACCTGCCACAAGTTGTGGATTGTCCACTTGCCACGTTACCTGGCCACGTCACCTGGCCATGTTACCTGCCACGTCACCTGGCCACGTCACCTGGCCACGTCACCTGCCACAAGCTGTGGATTGTCCACTTGCCACGTCACCTGACACAAGTTGTGGATTGTCCACTTGCCACGTTACCTGGCCACGTCACCTGGCCATGTTACCTGCCACGTCACCTGGCCACGTCACCTGCCACAAGCTGTGGATTGTCCACTTGCCACGTCACCTGACACAAGTTGTTGATTGTCCACTTGCCACAAGTTGTGGATTGTCCACAATGCAATGCAAGCAATTACAGTTTTCTTTTATATTTAATAGTTTTTCATCATTTGCCATCATTTTTGAGATTTCTAATGTTAAAAAATAGGTCACCTTTAAAAACGCTTATAAACGCAAACGCGGCAAAACGCTGGTACCGCGTTTAGCGTCTGAAACGTGGAAAACGTTTGCGTCTGAACCCATTTTTTTGCTTCTGGAAAAACGAGGTTAAACGCAACTGCCTAAAAACGGCAATAAACGAGACTGTGTGCATGGACACATAGGATAACATTGAATGGGTTCAGGAGCAGTTGAAAAAAGCGTCCAACTGCCTCTGAACGCGCGTTCAACAGCAAATAACAGCGTCTCGTGTGCATGGGGCCTTACAATCTAGTTCGAAGGACTTGTACATTTATGGAACATACAGCAATTGCTCAAACCAATTTATAACACGACCTAGAGATTACCGGCATTATGGCTTCCCAACCGCGGCACAATTCATATCGCCTACTACTACCACCACCACCACCACCAACCAATCATATCAGGTACTGCTCACTACATGCAGACTCTGTATACTATGTGGATTTCATTACCTCTCAATGGATGCCAACATGTAGACAATCACTAATAGCACTTTCTCCCATGTACAGGCGACAGTAGCAGAGTACAGTCTAGGTCTAGAATCGGACAGTATATTACTGTAGATTATATTAAATTATAGATACACCTTGCAGAAGATGCGATTCCGTAATAGTATTAAATAAAGCAAAACTTCACCTAGAGAGCCCTGCACTCCCATGAGAGAAGATGAGGTGATTTTACGTAATTGTAAGTTATTACTGGCGGGGGCATTTTTTTTTTTTTTTTTTTAGCATGCGTCTCATGCCAAAAGAGGAAAGAATTGGGTGGATAAGTGACTAGACCATGGGCAGAGGACAGAACGCATAGTCTTGCCAGTCTCAGGAAAGTATGAAAAAAAATAAAAGCCATGAAAAGAAATCTGAGTTGATGCAATCCATAATTCTAAAAAAAAAAAAAAAAAAAAAAGAAGATTTAACCACTTAAGATATATAAATGAGGATTTTCTGAAGTGTTGGTAATCTATGGTGGAATGCAGCACATCAGGTTCTCCTACCTTCTATGGGCAACTTATTTCTTAGTTTCCCCCCCATACAGGAAACCGGTCCTATGTAGACCGCCACCGTTTTATTGTCTGGAAATTCTAGTTACTTGGTTGCCATGCTCATGCATAACGGATCAATTCTTCAAAGTGGTTCTTCAGCAACTTGTGGAAAAATCAAGTCAGCAGCTACAAAAAAAACTGTAGCTGCTGACTTCATTAAGGTGAAAAAAAAAAACCTGGCAATGACGGCCCCCCAGCCAACCCTCCCCGCCCCCCCATTTTACTTACCCGAGCCCCGAATCTGCTGTGCGCGTCCTTCTCCTCAGAGTGTGGCCGTCGATTGGCTAGATTTGATAGCAGCGCAGCCATTGGCAATCACATGCAATGATGAATAGAATCTCAGTAATAGAACATACTTCCCTGCCTGTGCTTCAAAGAGAAGTATGGGGCTTAATTTATTTTAATTTTTTATAAGAATTATACTTACGTAGGGGGATGCTGCATCTGTCCCCCGGCACCTCCAACACCGAAAACTGAGAGATTTAACACCGCCGATCGCTCGGTTCTCACAGTTCCCTGAGCAAAGACCTACAGTCAGCAGCTGTCTCCTCTGCCCCTGGAAAGCTGGGCTGTGGAGGGGGCGGGAGCAGCCGCCTCAGGCTCTCAACAGCTCCAAGAGACTGAGCCAGGTGCGGGTCCACGCATGTGGCTGGATTCAGACTCCATTGTCGCGATCTTGCCTGAGACTGGACTGGCTCTGCAACATCAGCCAACAGGCTTCAGCCCGCTGTCTGGCTGTACTTCTATGGTTCACAGGAGTGCACTCCTGTGACCTGTTTTCAGCAAACAAGCTTTGACTGTACTTTACATCCCTGTCAAATTTACACTGAGCTGCGCCGCCACAGTTCACGCACCGCCACGGTTCCATGTTGGGATTACTGCACTTGTGCGCATGCAAGAGCTGTGAGGTCTTCACACACCAATCACAGGCCAGCAACCAGAAGAAGCTAGGGAGAAGATGGCGGTGTCAGCAAAGGACCTAGTAGGCATCAGATTGGTTACAATTTTCTTTAAAATGTTTTGCAACATATACATAAGTGCAAATACAAAAAACAAAAAAAAAAAAAAAAAAAAAGACATTCAGAACAAAAAATATGAATAGAGAAGTATTTTACCTTTAGTTCTGCTCAACTAACGTGGCAAAAGAAAAAAAAACATGGGAGGCCACTATCGCTCAACCCCCTCCCTGTGGAAATCCCAGTTGCCGGGTTGTAATACAGATCCTTAGGCTTTTTACCCCTTTCTTAGTAATACAACGTACTAAGTGGCAATTTTAGAAGCTGGTAAACAACGACGGCCTACATATTTCTCCGACAGGTTGACTCCAATTACTTCTATGTGGGTGAAAAGAATATATGGGAACCTGCACTATTGTTGACCTGTATATGTTACTAAGCACTGTCTGCTGCCTTTCTACTTTATTATAATAGCAACAAAAGTTTTGAAATCAGCTGGAATATCCCAAGAGGTAATCATAGCTTTTCTTCTTTTCAATGTTACTAAGCAAAATTAAAACATAGGGAAACAAAAAGGTCCTTCAAAAAGCAGACAGGACGATGTTAAAAATTTACTATTTTCGGGTGAATGGTTTTTTTGTTAGCTCCACTGACCGGCCTTCACATGGCACCATCGGACCTGTAATTAGGGTCACCGACAGCGGAGAGCTGTTTAGTCTGTGGCAGGCATTGTTTCTCCAATCTAAGAGGCATGGTTGGATTTTCTCCAGTATCTACTGGTAGGAACACTATGCCAAACCAGATAATGACCCAAAAAGATGGCACTTCTTTACAGCTACTCAATACAGCAGGCACCAACCTCAAATGTTTAGATCACTGCACAGCAAGTAATAAAAAGCATCCAATAAAAGTCCTGCTCAAAAGTAAAAGCGCTGAAAAGTCAAATATTTTATATGCTTACTTTTGCAGTGTCTATTCCTCCGAAAAATTTATATTTACTTGCAATGTGCATTTGAACAAGCTCAGGACAGAAGGGGGGGGGGGGGCTCAGGACACAGAAGGGGGGGGGCTCAGGACACAGAAGGGGGGGCTCAGGACACAGAAGGGGGGGGCTCAGGACACAGAAGGGGGGGGGGCTCAGGACACAGAAGGGGGGGGGCTCAGGACACAGAAGGGGGGGGGCTCAGGACACAGAAGGGGGGGGGCTCAGGACACAGAAGGGGGGGGGCTCAGGACACAGAAGGGGGGGGGCTCAGGACACAGAAGGGGGGGGGGCTCAGGACACAGAAGGGGGGGGCTCAGGACACAGAAGGGGGGGGGGCTCAGGACAGCAATTCTGAGACTGAAGTCAGTAATGGGTGGGGGAGCTCAGGACAGTAATGGGTGGGGGGAGCGTTACATCTGGGCTGTTGGCTGGCCGCTCTGATGCAAGTTAGTGGGTGCAAATTATGTACCTTGGCCCAGGCACTGAAATACCACGCCATGTGATGAAAACTGGATCCTGAATATTTTAGCTGGCTCCTAGATTCAAAGCAAATCTGTCAAGCCCTGTAGTATGGAACTTCACATGACCTATAGTTCTGGATTTCAAAATTCAGACGCGGCTGAGATGGAACACGGCTTCTGGAGAAGGGTACAGCCAGCTAAAGAGAAGAAAATCCTTTTGCCTCATCAATATGCACCGGCTGAAACATTTTGCTGCAAAACTCAAAATGGCCACAGAAGACGGTTTCCGTTGCTGTTGACAGACCTTGGGGGGGGGGGGGGGGGGGGGACCATTCTCGGCAAAAAAAAACACTTGTTTTGAGTGTCAATGGTACATTGTTGTTCCCCAAAGCCAGCTGTGCCCTCACTCCCGGCACTCAAATATGTGATCTGAAGGGAGACACGGGTGCAAGTCCAGGTGTGATCCAGGTGAGACTTCCATCTGGAGAAACTATTCACTTCCAAATGACAGAATGGAGCAGTTATTGAATGGTTGGAGCATGTCTTGGCCTGCTGGCCGGCCCCATGAAGAAGTCGTTTGCTTCCCCGAACACATCACTAAGTAATAACAGGCCTGTGATGACAATCTGCCGAAAGGAAGTGCTGAGGCTCTTTACGAGGGATGGAGCTCAGCAATGAGAACTACTTGGACTCTGCAGCTTTCTAGGAGAATGTGAGCCGTCAGCCGGCTTTACAGGACCTCCACTAGTCACCAAATAACCGGACTCTAGATTATCACACACATAATGGATTTTTTTTATATAAAATATACGGCAGCAAATAACCGAGGAACAATAGGCTTGTTGTATCAGAGCAAATAAAAGAATGGCCACGGGTAATCACATTGGCAGGATTTCCAAATAATTTTTCCAGTTTACGTCAAAGATCTGCTGGCCATTGGTGCACACAGGAACCGAATGGTAAAACTGAGGTACTTGTAGTGGTTGCAAACCTCAGACATGAAAAATTAACAAAGCATATCCCTCTATAGTGTGTACTTGTCTCAATCCAGAGCACCAAGTCCAATCTCTCTGCTGCTTCGCTGCTCTACTATCTGTATGAATATTTTCTGAAACCAAGAGAAAAAAGGTGAAGGAGGGAGCTCCAACACACAGCCTGTGATTGACAGCCTTAGCTCTGAGTGAAGGGGGGCGGGGGGTCCCTTTCCCTTCAAACAGCTCTCAGAGCGATCCTCACCGAGCTCCACAGTGTTTAATTTTAGCTATCTTTGATAGCTCAGACAAGCTTTATAAAATTCTGGAATTTGAACAACTGTAGAGAAGAGAACATTTTAGATAAAAACAGGTGCAACTTAGGCCGGCCACACGGAGCGAATTTCCATCCTGCAACCACAGGCAAGAAATTTGCTTGATTCCCCAGCAATACAAGCAGTGTTGGTGCGGAAATCTCCATTGTCTTCTCCTGGTGCTATAGCAGCCCAGAAAAATAAACAGACTTTACTGCGCTGCTGCTGCCTGCAGTACCTGGGTGATGACACTGCGCCACAAAATAAGCAGTTCACACTATCAGGGCATCATTGCCTATGTGAGCGAGGCCTACGTGTACAATTCCTTTTTGCCCTTTAAACCATCAATATACCCAATAAGCGCAGGGATCTCCAAACTTTGACCGTTAAGCTGTTGCCGTACTACTCATCCCATGAAGAATTGTAAAAGTGACATTCACAGTCATGACTGGGCATGATGGGAATTGTAGTTCCTGAACAACTGGGAGGGCCGTAGTTTGGGAGACCCCTGCGATAGGGTATAGTACAGACATAATTTGAAAAAGTCAAAGAAAAAAAACAAAAAAAAAACCCCCACACGAAAAATAAAAATATATTACTAAAAAATAAAAGCAGCCATCACATCTAAAGATTGATAAGCTGCAATATAATAAATGTTTTCTTCTGGGTTTAATAAGAAAACGTATATTTCACCTTCATTCTGAGGAAGCTGCACTTGTGAAAAACAGGAAACCGGGAGGATAAAAAGAAATAATTTAAAAACAGAAGAAAAAAAAAAAAAAAAAAGTTTAGATTTAAATCAGATTTGATTATCAAATTTATTTAAATAAAATGCGTTGAGTAAAAAAAAAAAAAAAAAAAAAAAACCTACCTGAAAAATAGGATTTTTTACTCACCGTAAAATCCTTTTCTCTGAGTCCATGGACCGACACAGCTTCTCTATTGACAAAGTGGGTATTATCCGTTAATTAGGAGTGACTAGGCAGAAAAACTTGTAAAAAGTGTTGCATCACACCTTCTACAGTACCGCCCAGGGGGCGGACCCTCTGGGTATACCCTCTCAGTCTGCATCTTCGCAGATCAGTTCGTCAAAAAGCAGTACAAACTTAAAAAGGAGGGGTGGGTGCTGTGTCGGTCCATGGACTCAGAGAAAAGGATTTTACGGTGAGTAAAAAATCCTATTTACTCTTTCGTCCATGGACCGACACAGCTTCTCTATTGACAAAGTGGGACGTCCCAAAGCAGTGTCAGAGAAAAAACGAGGGGTGGTAACAGCATAAAAATAAACTTCACCCAAACACAAAACAGCACTCCTCCAACGGAGGAGTTGCAACTCTAAACAGCCGCTTGCAAAACCTTGCGGCCGAAAGAGGCATCCGAAGATGCACCTACATCAATTTTGTAGAATTTTGTGAAAGTGTGTGCGGACGACCAAGTCGCCGCTTTACATAATTGGGAAACAGACGCTTGATGTCGGAAAGCCCAAGAGGCACCTATTGCCCTGGTCGAATGCGCCGTGACAGGAAAGAGGGGCGCCTGACCCTTTAAGGCGTAAGCCTGGATTACTATCTGTCGGATCCACCTAGAGATGGTGGCCGATGAGACTGCTTGGCCCTTCTTGGGACCAGCCACCGAAACAAACAGTGAGTCTGACTTCCGGAACAGGGAAGTAGCAGATAGGTATACTCTCAAAGCTCGGACAACGTCCAAGGAATGCAACACAGACTCCTTAGGATTCGACGGCTGAGGACACAAGGATGGAAGTACAATGTCTTCGAGATGAAAAGCCGAAACGACTTTTGGAAGAAAGGAAGGCTGCGGCCGCAGCACCACCTTATCCTTGTGGAAAATCAAATAGGGAGCCTTGCAGGACAAGGCTGCCAGCTCAGAGACTCGTCTGACGTAACAGCCACCAAAAAGACCACTTTCTGAGAAAGTGTCAACAGGGGAATATCTCTAATATTCTCAAACGGTGCCTTCTGAAGCACCGAGAGGACCAGGTTCAAGTCCCACGGAGGTAACGGGGGACGGACCAGAGGGGCCACATGTCGGACCCCCTGCACAAATGTACTCACGAGAGAGTGAGTCGCCAGGGGTCGCTGAAAAAAAAAAGACAGCCAGGGCAGATATCTGTCCCTTAAATCGTACTTAGGGCAAGCCCTTGGTCCACCCCATGCTGTAAAAAACAGCAGGATTCTGGAAACCAAATAGGTACGCGGATGCCATTTCATTTCCTCACACATGGAGATGTAGGCCCTCCAAGTGCGGTGATAGACCTGCCTAGAGGACGGCTTTCGAGCACTTCTCATAGTAGAGATTACTGAGTCTGACAGGCCCCGGTCTCTCAGTACCTGGTTCTCAACAGCCATGCCGTTAAAGCCAATGACTGTAAAGCAGGATGGAATATGGGACCTTGCGATAGCAGGTCCTTCCGTAGTGGTAGGCGCCAGGGGACGTCTGCTACCAGACGTACTAGATCGGCGTACCAAGGACGCCGAGGCCAATCTGGAGCGATTAGGATCATTGGAATTCCCTCTGCCTCCACTCTGCGGAGCAGAAGAAGAAGCCTTAAGGGAGGGAAGGCATAGATTAGCCGATACTGACCCCACGATGCTACCAACGCGTCCGTTGCGTCTGCCCATGGGTCTCTTGACCGGGCCACGAAACTCAATACCTTCCGATTGAGTCGGGAAGCCAGAAGATCTACGTCTGGTGTGCCCCATCTTTGGCAGAGGAGTTGGAACACCTCCGGGTGTAAGGACCCTTCTCCCTGGTCCAGCATCTGGCGGCTCAGGTAGTCCGCCTGCCAGTTTTCCACACCCGGAATGTACACGGCCGACAGTGCCGGTACGCTCCTCTCTGCCCACTTCAGGATGCGAGCGATCTCCGATGTTGCAGCTGAGCTTCTTGTTCCTCCTTGATGATTGACATATGCCACTGCTGTGGCGTTGTCTGACTGGATCCTGACTGGACGCCCTTGCAGCCTCTGAGACCATTTGAAGAGGCACAGCCTGATCGCCCGGATTACCAGGACATTGATCGGCAGGAGGGCTTCCTCTGGGGTCCAGCGACCTTGCGCCGACTGAACACCCCAGACTCCCCCCCAACCTGTAAGGCTGGCGTCCGTCGTGATCACTATCCAGTAAACCGGAAGAAATGACTTCCCGGCCATTAGAGCCGGTGCTGTCAGCCACCATACCAGGGATCTCCTGACTATGTGGCTCACTCGGATTTGATAATCCAGAGATGATGGACATCTGTTCCATCTGGACAGAACTTCCTTCTGTAACACTCGAGTGTGGTATTGAGCATATGGAACCGCCTCGAAGGAGGCTACCCTGAGGCACAACACTCGCATGCAAAAAACGGAGTGACGACCAATTCCTGGAAGTCAGCTGCCGTACTGCAGCCCGGAGGGTCTGCAACTTCTCCACAGGGAGGAATACCTTTGCCTCTGAAGAATCCAGAATCAACCCCAGGTACCCTAGGCGTTGAGTGGACACCAATACTGACTTTTGCGTGTTTAGTATCCAACCACAGTCTCGAAGAGTCTGACAGGTTAAGGACACGCTTACCTCTAATTCTGAGAATGAAGGGGCCTTCAGCAGAAGGTCATCTAAGTAGCCTGTGATAGCGATACCCCGCTGTCTTAGAAGTGCCAGAATCGGAGCGAGCACCTTGGTGAACGTCCTGGGTGCTGAGGCAAGGCTCAATGGGAGGGCCACAAACTGGTAGTGGTCCTTCCCGATAGCAAATCGCAGAAACCTCTGGTGTCTGGAGTATATGGGGACATGCAGGTATGCGTCCTTGATGTCCAAGGAGGCCAGAAAGTCCCCCGGATGGAGAGCCGTGACTACAGATCGAACCGACTCCATCCGAAAACTTTGTACCTTCACAAAGCAATTGAGGGCTCTGAGATCCAAGCTTGGACGAACCCCCTCCTTCTTCGGCACAATGAACAGATTTGAGTAAAAACCCTGTTCCAGTTCTGGAACTGGAATAACTACCCCGCGTTCCAGTAGACCCTGGACCGCCCCATACAGGGCCTCCCGGCTGGTCGGCAGTAGCTGGAGATTGGAGGTGTTGAATCTGTCCGGTGGACAAGAGAGAAACTCTATCTTGTAGCCTGAGGAGATTACTTTGCAAACCCACCTGTCGGAGATTAGTGCTGTCCACTGAGTCGCGAATTTGCGAAGACGTCTCCCCACCCGAGAGCTGGGTGGGGGTGGACCTTCATGCGGACGCAAATTTGTCCGCAGGCTTGTTGGGTCTGCGGGACCAAGGACGCTTTTGTCCTTGGGCAGGCGCTTTATCGGCCTGGGGTCTTTTCCCTGTCGCCCTAGGGGGGACGAAAAAACCACTTGCGTGCAGTAAAGGAGGGCCCTTGGCGTGGCCCCTTACCCTTGCTAATTTGGGGAAGCAAAGTGCTTTTACTTCCTGTGGCATCCTTGATGATGTCATCCAGAGAAGCCCCAAAAAGTCTGTCACCCTTAAAAGGCAGATCCAACAGGGCTTTCTTGGAAGTCTGGTCCGCAGACCAGCCTTTTAGCCAGATCAGGCGGCGTATTGCTACTGCATAAACCAAAGTTTTAGACAGCAGGGGAATAGTATTCATGTCTGACTCGCAGACAAACCTAAGGCCCTGGACCAACAGGTCGGCCAATGTTATCTCATCAGGAGGAGCATCTCGCTCCTTAACCCCTGGAGTAGCAATCTTGCCCATTCAGTAAGAGTGTGAGACACTAGGGCCCCCGCCAATGCCGGGCGTACTGCCGAGCCTACCACTGAGTATAGGTAGCAAGCGAGTGCTTCAGCCTTCTTATCCACAGGGTCCTTGAAAACAGGAGCCCCTTCTACAGGAATTGTGGTGGCTCTATCAAGTCTGGACACCGGAGGGTCCACTATAGGGGGGAGAGGTCCATTTCTTCAGAAAACTCTCCTCAAAAAGGGGTACCGTACCGCAAACCTCTTTGGGGCTGTAAAGACCCTCATTGGGTTCTCCCATTCCTTGTATAAGAGTTTATCAAAAGACACACAAGGGAACACCTTAGCAGTGCGGGCAGGTCTATGAAAACTAAGTGGACCGGAGCAGTATTTTCCAATTTTAGCATATCCCGCACTGCAGTAATAAGGTCAGATACCAAAGCCGTCTCACGTACTGACCTGGACTTTGAGTCATCCTCACTGTCCGGTCACGGTCTGCAGTCTCTGATGCGTCAGGATCTGGGCCCCGAGCCGTAGCTGGACCTGGTTCTGCACCAGAATTATCCCCAGAAGCTTGCAGGGGATGGGGCGTTTACTACCCCCTGTATTCCCGTGTGCTGCTTCCACCCTGGCAGCAAACGCCTCTAGGATTGCAGTCATAGCGTTCATAGACACCTCAGGGGCACCAGCTGCTAAATCTGGTGTTTCAGGGCAGAAGACATCTGGCTCAGATGCCATGCTGACCACACGCTGACACTCACAGGGCTCCAGGCAAGATATCAATAGGCCACCCTCCTGTGCTGCAGAGAGGCCGGGTCACCCAGAGGACTCACCACCCTGGATAGGTACTGCTATGCTGCGCCTGTGATGCTGTCCCGCTGCTGCTGTGTCAGTCTGCTTCTTTTATCAGCACTTCCTGTGTGAATTTTCGCGCCAGTGTAATGCACCCTAGAGGCCGGAGGCTCTCGAAAAATGGTTGCCAAAAACGTCTGTATGGAAGATAATGTGGGCTCTAAGAAAATGCCCGCTGACAGAAGATAGAGGTCAAGCAGCCATAGCCCACAAAAAGATGGCCGCCGAACGGCAATATCTGCATACAGGGTGGACAAACATGGCCGCCGATCAGCTGATAGGGGCCAGTGGGTGTGGCCGAACCACAGGAAGATGGCCGCCGGGCAGTCACAAGAGGCCAAACTTGGCATGGACCACCTCAAAAATGGCCGCCGACAGCATGGAGGAGGAAGGACACAAACACAGGTAAGAAAAAAAGGACATTTCTTTTAAATGTTAGTTACAGCCAGCCCCGCTCCAGTGAGACCCCCTAGGTGACCCCCAGCAACCTTTAGCTAGAAGCCCAGGGAGGAGGGAAAGGCAGGGAGAGAGGGAAGAAAGGGGCCACAACCACTTACTTGATCTCTCCAGGAATGTCCAGCTAAATCACCCAGCCGAGGCAGGGGAGTTTTACTTACCTATCCTGCATGTATTCTGCTGGAAGACATTCCAAACAGATCGTCCGCGCACGGAAAGTGACTGTTGGCCAGGCATGCTGTGATTGGACCCAGAAGGGACGATCATATGTATGCCCTGGAGCATGACGTTCACCGGACAGGCTGCTGCGACTCGGCCGTAAGGTCAGCTGAAGCTGAGCGGTCCGATGCAAGCCTTGGAGCGTAAGCTCACCGGCCACCCGTGGAGCGACGGGCATGTCGTGGAAAACCCAGCGCGTAGCTAGGGTCGGCACACGCTCGATGGCCGAAACTGGGGAGACTACAAGGATCGAGGATCCAGCCTGTCACCCAGTCGGCAGTTGATCGAAGATCGCAGGAAACAACAAATGTAGCAAAATATATATATAAAAATATATATATATATATATATATATATATATATATATATATATATATATATATATATATATCTTTTTTCCCCGGACCAATGGGCCCGAAGGGAGCCATGTCCTACTCCTTGCTAGACAGAAAAAAACTGATCTGCGAAGATGCAGACTGAGAGGGTATACCCAGAGGGTCCGCCCCCTGGGCGGTACTGTAGAAGGTGTGATGCACCACTTTTTACAAGTTTTTCTGCCTAGTCACTCCTAATTAACGGATAATACCCACTTTGTCAATAGAGAAGCTGTGTCGGTCCATGGACGAAAGAGTAAGATAGTTTTCTATTTAAGATACATGAATAATTTAGTTTATTCAGCATGAACTGGCGCTTAGTTCTGTAGCATGAGGCTGTATATTCTGCAATATTTACATCTTTTGTTAACTCATTCAATGAATCCAAGCTCTGCAAGCTGAGAACATGCACTGCATTGATGCATTCATACAATTTCACAGTAACCATGAGATAAAAAACAAAGTTCAGGAATACTCCTTTATCCCATTGTTTTGCAAATCTATGCACACTACAAACTGTATGATTGAATCGGTTCTGATATCGCCGTTTTACCAACCTAACCTTAAAAAAAAAAACCTTCATTTTGTTATTAAAGATTCTAACTACCAGCATGAATATTTGCAAAGTCCTTACATTTAAAAAGGAGCCCCTGTCATTTCAGATCCATCATGACAGCGCCTGTTAGTGGCATCCACTCACCTGCTGCCGCCACGTCCCTCACCTTGTTGTGTCACTGCCGCATCACCAGCCGTCCCATTAAAGTGAATGTAACTGTCTGTGAGCCAACAGCGGGTCAGAGGAGGAGCCGCCGCGGGACAGAGGACAGTTGGACTTTAAAAAAGGTATTTATTTTTTGACAGAAGGTATTTAAATCAAGCTTTTTTTAACTAGCGATTTACATCAAATTCACCCCGACAGGAAATGAAGCATTTTATTAAGACCCCCTTTCACACTGAAGGCGCTTTTCAGGCGTTTTAGCGCTAAAAATGGAGCCTGTAAAGCACCTCTCCAGTGTGAATGCATGAGTGCTTTTACACTGGGGTGGGGCACTTGCAGGACCGAAAAAACAAAAACACACAAAATAAAAAAAATATAAGTCCTGCAAGCAGCATACACCACCCCTGACCATTCAAATCAATGGGCAGCGCTGCCGAAGCACCTGCAAAGCTTTTTAGGGCACTTTTAACCCCATTCTTTGGGGTTAAAAAGCACCCCGCTCCCGCACAGCGCCGGTAAAGTGCTGCTAAAACTAGCGGCGCTTTACCACCAACATGGCCGTGCTAGCAGTGTGAAAGGGCTCTAAATGTAGCAAAGTCAGATATGCCAAATCTGCACGTTTCCCACAGCTACCAACTCAAGCTGTGATCTTCACAACAGGATATCTGACAGGCTTCAAGCTGACACTTCAATGGTACATTCCTATGCCAGCCAGACTGTCAGAGATAAGATAATAGTAACAGTGCAGTAATAAAGCCGCTTACACAATTTACTGACAAATATGGAATTCATTATCTCATGTACTACAAATCTGAGTCACATCCAGACCTCCGGAGATCACGTCAGCCGGCACTTTTCTGTACTTTGGACTGCAAACACGCATGACTTGGTGTTGTATACAGTAAAAGTCACACTAACTATACAAGCCATGCAGAGGCAGGAAACTTCATATACTTTGTAGTGGGTAAAGAAGACGATCGTTTGGCATCGGTTTGGCAAAACAAGAGGCCACTAAGGTGGATGAGTCTATGCCAAAACACCAATAAATCAGCAATGTGAGTTTCAGGATCTTGGATAAGCTCGGAGTGATAAATCCAAGAAACATCCGCTGATCCACTCCAAGAAAATACAAAAAAAGTCGAAGGAAGAGCGGAATCCCGATCCCTGGACACCAGACTGGAAAGCCAGTTCAGAGTTCTACAAGCCGATTCTTAACCCCTTCCATGACACAAAGCAACTCTACTGCAAAGTTCTGCTGCTGAGACCATAAAACAAACAAAATAAATACAATTCTTCCTTTATTACCCCTATTAAAGAGGTGATCTCCCTCCTAATTTAAAGGCCAACTCCAGACAAAACTTTTTTGGATCGAACAGGGGAAGCACCCCCGTGTCAATACAGGAATTGATGGGTGGCAGAGTGGAAGAAGGGTCCCCCTGTCAAGACAGGAAGTGATGGGTGGCAGAGTGGAAGAAGGGTCCCCTTGTCAAGACAGGAAGTGGGGGGGGAAGGGAGGAGGAGAAGGGCGCCGATCGGATGCTGGCTTTCCAGCATGCCCGTTTAACCAGCTTCTGATTGCCAGGTTGGTGTACACATGGGCTGAATGTCGGCTGGTTTCCGTTGAACTAGCAGATATTCAGTTGGTGAGTACCAGGCTTTAGGGGCAGGATCCGCTTTAAATCAAGGATTTATCAAAATCGGGGCAGCTGTGCATGGCATCCAATCAGCTTCTCTCAATTTCAAAGCTCAACTGAACAAGCTATAATTTAGAAGCTGATTGGAGCAGACAATCTAGAGCAAGCTGTTCATAGCAATCAGTTTTCATACATTTCCCCCTAAGGTTTTTCGGCAAGGAAGTAAAGCTGGCCACCGATGAAGCAAATTTAGCCAGTTCAGCAGGGATCGACCGAGATTCGATCTATGGGCAAGCCTGGTTGTATTGAAATTGATCCATCGATAAACATTCAGTAGAACCTGCATGTCAGATTTTTTTGAATGCAACCATTGACAGCGGCTGCAGTGACCACTGTTTTGCCAACAAGGAAGGCTGCCCGCACTCCGCCACCACAACACAAAAGCAATGGGGACTGGTGAGAGAATCAACCAATTCTCTTACCTTCGACCGGTGGTGGAAGAAAAGAAAATTGCATAATATATGGCCTGCTTAAGCGAATTAGATTTTGCCACTACAAAACTCTACTTAGGAATTATGTACAAGTATTCCATTACCTGCAATGACGGAGAGAATGTTTGGGATAAGAAAAAATTAAATATTTGAGAGAAAAAAAAAAAAGAAGAAGACGACTCACCACAGCTGGACTACAATGGTCATTATGGAGAACTCTACCTTCTTTTTCCTCCCCCTTCCCTTAATATCAGTCTAGTGGTTATTAAAATGTTTTTTTTCCCCCCTCTTTCCACAAACAAAGCGAATTCCCAGGAAGTGGATGAGACGCATGTACAAAAAACAGAGTGGTATTATGGGGTGTTACAGTTGTGAGATGGAAAAAAGCCGACACTGAACACATGCAGAGAACGATCGTTATTCTGTGTGGTCATCCAATGTGAAGGAGGCAGAAATCTGAGTTATTAGTTGCCAGGAAGAGAATCTGAGAAATTGTGAAACCTTTTTTTTCTGCAGTAATGTGGATCTGCGTCATTTAGGTCTATGATGTGACGGCAGGAAAGTCCTCAGCGCTCAACTCCCCAACTAGAAGCACGTTCAATATGTATTAAAAAAAAGCCACAGAAAATATCCAGCAATCCCTTTTCATGGGAAATGACCGTTGCCTACTGCGAGAAGAAAAACAAAACACAAACCAACGTCTAGTTGTTACTTTCTGATACAAGTTAATAAAAGTATCTTAGGAGTGGTTGTAAAGTCATTATATACATACATACATACATACATACATACATACATACACCCTTTTACACAGACCCTGAAAACTGCTTCCCATTCATTTCACTGGACGATTTCTCACAGGTCGGTCGATGTGCTGGCGGGGCAGTGAAAAAAGTCCTGCAAGCAGCATCTTTGGGGCGCTTATAAAAAAAGAGCCTCAAAAACTCCTCTCCATTGAAATGAATAAGAAGCACACGAAAATAATTTTTTTTATTTTTTAGACATGGGCCTTAAAAAAGCGCATCGCTAATACCGCAAAAACACCCAAAATTTTATGGACAGTTTGAGCGCCTCAGTGTGAAAGGGGTCCAAGGCATTCTTTACATTAAGATTAAAAAAACCTGTGTACAGCAGCCCCCCCCCCCCCTTAATATTTACCTGAGCCTCATCTCAATCCAGCGATGCTGAAAGAGTGCCTCGGCAGTCTGGGATTCTCCCTCCTGATTGGCCGAGACACAGCAGTGGCACCATGGTCTCCTGCTGCTGTCAAAGTCAGCCAATGAGGAACAAGAGGGGGTGGGGGCCCAAATCACTGCTCTGTGCCTGAATGGACAGCTGTGGCTCAGCTTGGGTAACCCCCATCGCATCTTGCTGTGGTGGGGGGCACTCGACAGGAGAGGCCAGGAGCACCGAAGGACCTGAGAAGTGGTGGATCCGGGCTGCTCTGTGCAAAACCATTACACAGAGGAGGCAAGTATAAAAAAAAAAAAATATTTTAAAACAAAAACACACGAGACTTTAAAATCACATTCCCGTAGGGGGGGTTTATATATATATATATATATATATATATATATATATATACACACACACACACACACACACACATATACACACACACACACACACACACGTAAACTTTTATACAGTAGTACGTTTCAAGGTTTGCCATTTGTAGATCATTTTTTGTATGGAAAGGTTTTCAATAAACTTAAAAAAAAAAAAAAATTAGATTGAAATGTAGAAAAAAAAAAAAAAAAAAACACACCCAATAATGAATGGTGTCAGCTCATTTATATATATATATATATAAAAAAAAAACTAAATTCTTGATTACTCCCAATGTACAATAGTGGATTAACGACAGATGGCAGTTAGGTGAAAGTTCAAGAAACATGGCAAAAAAAGTTAACAAAAAAATGGGGGAAAATAAAAAAAGCTGCCAATTTAAAGCCTGGGTGAGGGTAGGCTGGGGAAGATGGGAAGTCTATTAGCAGTTGGAAATCCCAGTTCCTATGTTGTGCTCATTAGAGATAGACAAGTGAAAGCGGACAGCCAGGAAGCCGGTCCATGGAAGAGAGAGTCTTTGTAAACAAATCTTAGATGTTTAGTGCAGCTATTCAGATCTGAGCAGTCAATGCCGACTTCCAGGAACACTAAATGACCGGATTATATAAACAGCCTTGTAGTTTGTCTACTCTATTCCTGAAATGCACAAAATCCAGAATGGCACAATTGATGGAAAGCCGTGTGTGATCTACTCATTCTGCAAGATACATGTGAATGAATGGGCTCATCAAGAAGGGTTTTTAACCAATATAATACAGCTTGAAAAAGCATCTACTCTTAACATTTAAAACATTGGGGTACTGTATATAGGTTTTTTTGTTTTAATTAATTGAAGTGACCATTTCCCCAAATTGTGCAAACATTGTGCGAGAAGAAAAAAAATAAAAAATAAAGCAACAATCGCCATTTTATTCCCTAGACCAGTGATGGTGAACCTTGGCACCCCAGATGTTTTGGAACTACATTTCCCATGATACTCAGGCACTCTGCAGTGTAGTTGAGCATCATGGGAAATGTAGTTCCAAAACATCTGGGGTGCCAAGTTCGCCATCACTGCCCTAGGGTCGCCACTAAAATTAACAACTTTTTTTTTAGCAGAGACCCTAGGGAATAAAATGTACACATCGTGTGACAAATATACATAGAGTTACAAGTAATTTTCCAGCAAAAGATAGATTTTAATTTGTAAACAAAAAGATCAGACTTTTTCCTGGCGCTTTAAGTAAGCAAAACAGGGTAAGCTGCTTTCACCACAATATTCTGGAATGGCACCACCAATTTCAGACACAAATTTACATCGCAAGCCATCGTGGACTAAATCTAGGCACAGGTGACAGTGTGACCGGTCAATGAGCCCAAACAATTTCCATATAATCACCGGCAAGTCCTGGCACTGATTTACCACCCAGAATGTAACCGGTAAAGTTCATCACAAATCAGCTTCCTTGTAGTAAGAATGGAGAGCGGCTTGGGATTTGGCAGTCAGTGGGGTGAAAGTTTAGTTGGTTTTCCACCCTCTCTCATGGAGATCATCTTCTACTGCTGAACAAAACACGCATTTTTCCGCCATTATATTTTGGCCGCTAAAATTTCCAGGCAGCTCTTTTGCCCCCCCCCCCCCCCCATACAAATGGAGTTACCCTTTTAACCACTTCAACACCAGGCTTTTTTTACCACCTCAATACTGGGCCTATTCTGGCACTTCTCTCCTACATGTACAAAATCATCATTCTTTCTTTTGCTAGAAAATTACTCAGAACCCCCCAAACATTATATATGTTTTTTTAGCAGACAACCTAGGGAATAAAATGACGGTCAATGCAATTTTTTCTTTCACGGTATTTGCGCAATAAATTTTTCAAACGCCTTTTTTGGGGGAAAAAATATGGTTTCATGAATTAAAAAACAAACAGTAAAGTTAGCCCAATTTTTTTGTAAAATATGAAAGCTTATGTTACGCCGAGTAAATAGATACCCAACATGTTACGCTTTAAAATTGCATACACTCATGGAATGGTGCCAAACTTCGGTACTTAAAAATCTCCTTAGCCACTTAACGACCGCTCACTGTATATATACACACGTCGGCAGAATGGCACCGACAGGCACAATCACGTAGAGTGTACGTGATTGCCTTTGTACAGTTGGGGGGTCAAATCGGACCCCCCTCCTATACAGTGAGCGGTGGCTAAGTGTCCGGGAGCGTTCCGGGATGAGGGGGCAGCCATTCGTTTCTGGCCACCCCCTCGCGATCGCTCCCGGCGAATGGAAATGCCCCCTCTGTCTGTGTCAGACAGAGGGAGCAGGAGGAAGTGATGTCATCTCTGGTGCGGCGCTCACATATACCGAGCGCCGTACAAGAGAAGACATCAGGTCAGTGCACACAACACTACACTGACACCAGGACACATAGGGACATAAATCGCCCCCCCAGACACCCCCCCAGCCCCCAGTCACAGTGTCACTGATTGCAGTGACCATTTATTTAGTGATCACTGCAATCAGTGACATTTGTGACTGTAAAAGTGTCAAAGTTTAGTCTTAGGTCCAGTGTAGCCCCCTAACCCCCCCTAATAAAGGTTTAACCCCCTGATCACCCCCCATCACCACTGTCGCTTAGCGATCATTTTTCTGATCGCTGTCTTAGCGTCAGTGATGCCGATCGGCAGCCAGTAATTTTTTTTAGGTTCGCCGCAGGTTTTTATAGCGTCAGGTACCCCAATATATTATCTAATAAAGTTTTAACCCCCTTGATCGCCCCCCAGGTAACCCTTTCACCCCCTATCACCACTGTCGCTAAGCAATTGTTTTTCTAAACGCTTTCTTAGTGTCGGTGATGCAGATCGTAGCAAGTATTTTTTTTTAGGTTCGCCGCATGTTTTTATAGCGTCAGGTACCCCAATATATTATCTAATAAAGGTTTAACCCCCTTGATCGCCCCCCAGGTAACCCTTTCACCCCCATCACCACTGTCGCTAAGCAATAGTTTTTCTAAACGCTGTCTTAGTGTCGGTGATGCAGATCGGTAGCTGGTAATTTTTTTTAGGTTCGCCGCAGGTTTTTATAGCGTCAGGTACCCCCATATATTATCTAATAAAGGTTTTAACCCCGATTGCCCCTAGTTAACCCTTTCACCAGTGATCACCATATAAGTGTTACGGGTGACGCTGGTTAGTTTGTTTGCTTTTTATAGTGTCAGGGCACCCGCCGTGTATATAACCCAATAAAGGTTTAACCCCCTGATCGCCCGGCGGGTGATATCAATTAGGTTTTAGCGTCAGAGAGGGTCTGAGTCACACCCCAGGCAGCGTCAGGTTAGTGCCAGTAACGCTAACACCCACGCGTGAAGCATACACCCCCCTTAGTGGTATAGTATCTGAACAGATCAATATCTGATCAGATCTATACTAGCGTCCCAAGCAGTTTAGGGTTCCCAAAAACGCAGTGTTAGCGGGATCAGCCCAGATACCTGCTGGCACCTGCGTTTTGCCCCTTCGCCCAGCCCAGGCCACCCAAGTGCAGTATCGATCGATCACTGTCACTTACAAAACACAACACACATAACTGCAGCGTTCGCAGAGACAGGCCTGATCCCTGCGACTCCAGTGCTGTAGGAGGTGATTTCACCACCACAGTTAAAAAAAAAAAAAAAAGCAAATATGCCGAAGCATTGGGGCAGCAGGGGCGGAGGAGCGATTTTGCTCCTAATGCCGCGTACATACGGTCGAAATTCCGACGGAGGCTTGCCCGTGGAAAAGTCCGACCATGTGTGTGCGGCATAACTTTTTTGCGGGAGGATGCCCCCATGCTTCAGCATATATAAATGGTGCGTGTATGCCCATCATTGGAAGTGGGTGGATGAAGGGCGGTATTCTAATGGTGGGCATACCCACCGATCAATCTCTTTTTTCGTTCAGCCAACTGGCTGCATGAAATAAAAAGATTACAAATACATGTCCAACAAGGACCAGCAACGTACTGGTATGTTGCTGGACTTTGAATGTTTATACCAGAATGAGGCCTGCGGGTTTAGGTATCATCTTGGTATCATTCTTTTCAGCCTGCGGCCGGCTTTCATGTAAAAGCAATCCTAGCGGCTAATTAGCCTCTGGACTGCTTTTACAAGCAGTGGGAGGGAATGCCCCCCCCCCCGGATATAAAAAGCGCCATTGGGAAATTGGGAAAGCATTTTATCACACCGATCTTGGTGTGGTCAGATGCTTTGAGGGCAGAGGAAAAATCTAGGGTCTAGAAGACCCCAGTTTTTTCAAAAAAAGGAGTACCTGTCACTACCTATTGCTATCATAGGGGATATTTACATTCCCTGAGATAACAATAAAAATGATTAAAAAAAAAAAAAAAAAATACTTGGAAGGAACAATTTAAAAATAAAATAGCAAAATTAATAATAAAAAAAAAAAAAAAAAAAAAAAAAAAAAGCACCCCTGTCCTGCCCTGCTCTTGCCCAATGGCGAACGCAAGCGTCGGTCTGGCGTCATATGTAAACAGCAATTGCACCATGCATGTGAGGTATCACCGCAAAGGTCAGATCGAGGGCAATCATTTTAGCAGTAGACCTCCTCTGTAAATCTACTGGGGTAACCTGTAAAGGCTTTTAAAAATGTATGTAGTTTGTCGCCAATGCGCGTTTGTGCGAAATTTTAAAGCATGTTGTGTTTGGTATCTATGTACTCGGCCTAAGATCATCTTTTTTATTTCATCAAACATTTGGGCAATATAGTGCGTTTTAGTGCATTAAAATAAAAAATAAAGTGTATTTTTTAACCCAAAAAATGCGTTTGAAAAATCGCTGCGCAAATACTGTGTAGAAAAAAAAAAATGCAACACCCACCATTTTAATCTGTAGGGCCTTTGCTTTAAAAATATATATATAATGTTTGGGGGTTCAACATAATTTTCTTGCAAAAAACAAAATGTTTTCATGTAAACAAAAAAAGTGTCAAAAAGGGCTTTGTCTTCAAGTGGTTAGAAGAGTGGATGTAAGCTTCCTAATGTTGTGTATAAAATGCCAGAACAGTTCAAAACCCCCCCAAATGACCCCATTTTGGAAAGTAGACACCCCAAGCTATATACTGAGAGGCATGTCGAGTCCATGGAATATTTTATATGTTGACACAAGTTGTGGAAAAAATACAATTTTATTTATTTATTTTTTTGCACAAAGTTGTCACTAAATGATATATTGCTCAAACATGCCATGGGCATATGTAGAATTACACCCCAAAATACATTCTGTTGCTTCTCCTGAGTACGGGGATACCACATGTGTGAGACTTTCTGGGAGCCTAGCCATGTACGGGACCCCAAAAACCAAGCACCGCCTTCAGGCTTTCTAAGGGTGTCAATTTTTGATTTCACTTCTCACTGCCTATCACAGTTTCGGAGGCCATGGAATGCCCAGATAGCACAAACCCCCCCCCCCCAAATGACCCCATTTTGGAAAGTAGACACCCCAAGCTATTTGCTGAGAGGTATTGTGAGTATTTTGCAGATCTCGCTTTTTGTCACAAAGTTTTGAAAATTGAAAAATATATATATTTTAAAGCTGTAAATTCCAGAAAATGTACCCTAGTTTGTAAACTCTATAACTTTTGCACAAACCAATAAATATACGCTTATTGACATTTTTTTTTACTAAAAACATGTGGCTGAATACATTTTGGCCTAAATGTATGACTACAATTGAGTTTATTCGATTTTTCTTATAACAAAAAGTAGAAAATATCATTTTTTTCAAAATTTTCGGTCTTTTTCCGTTTATATCGCAAAAAATAAAAAATCGCAGAGGCAATCAAATACCATTAAAAGAAAGCTCTATTTGTGGGAAGAAAAGGACGCAAATTTCGTTTGGGTACAACATTGCATGTCCACACAATTTACAGTTAAAGCAGCGCAAAATTCTGAATTCACCTCTGGTCCTCTAGCTACCAAATGGTCCGGGGCTTAAGTGGTTAGGCGACGCTTTGAAAATTTTTACAGGTTACCAGTGTAGAGTTAGAGGAGGTCTAGTGCTAGAATTGTTGCACGCGCTCTAACGCACGCGGCGATACCTCACATATGTGGTTTGAACGGCATTTACATATGTGGGCAGGACTTGTGTGCGTTCGCTTCTGATCGCGAGCTACCGGGGTGGGGCGTTAAAAAATAATTTTTTATTTTACATCATTTTTTTTATTTTTACACTTTTTACATTTATTTTTTTGATCACTTTTATTCCTATTACAAGGAATGTAAACATCCCTTGTAATAGGAATGGTGTGCGACAGGTCCTCTTTATGGAGAGATGCGGGGTCAATAAGACTCCACATCTCTCCTCCAGGCTGGAAAGCATGAGATCGTGAATTTTTTTTTTCACCAATCTCATGCTTACAGCCGCAATGGCGGCTTTGTTTACATCTGAGGACCCGGGTGTGACGGCATCACATCGCGCCCGGGCCTCCGATGGTTATAGAGATGAGTCATCTCTATGGTTCACCTCCGGCGCCAGACGATTCATTCTCCGGGCCCCCGACGGCACGGGAGAGCCCGGAGATGCACCGGATGGCGGCAGGGAGGGGAGGGGGTGTCCCCTCCCGCCGCCTATAAGAACGATCAAGCGGCGGAACCGCCACTATGATCATTCTTATGGTGCGCAGACTCGCCGGGAGAAGAGAATATCTGTATGATGCCTCTAGCTGCAGGCATCATTCAGATATCCCCCCACAAAGCCCAGGACGTCAGATGACGTCCACCCAGGATGGGAGATCCCATCTGTGGACGTCATATTACTATGGGCGAGTAGGGAAGTGGTTAAGCTTGGTTCACACACACCAATGCTTTTTGCAGAAACGCAGAAGATTTTTAACATGGAAACACGTCGACAATGCATTTTTGTGCTTATGCATTTTTGGAAAGGGCTAGAGAGTTTGATTTTTTTAAATAAAAAAGCTTTTCTTGGGTTCAATAGACTTGAATGGAGAAGCTGCAGAAAAGCATGTACCGTATATATATTCTCAAATATAAGCCGAGGCACCTAAATTTTACCACAAAAAAAAAAAAAAAAAAAAAAAAAAAAAAAAAAAAAAAAAAACACACCTGGGAAAACGAATTGACTCGAGTAGAAGCCTAGGGTGTACATCTGCATGCCTCACTGTGTCCCGTACCCATGCCTCATGTTTAACATGGGAGTCTACAGAAGGGGTGCCTGGCTTTGAAAAATCGGTGCTCCCTGGCCATAGGTCCCCCAAACTTTGCACACTTATAAAAAGGAGAAATGGGGCTACATGTGTGCCAAGTTTGGGGTCCAGGGGACCTACGGCCGGCACCAGGGCCCCGAAGTCCGGGAGATCAGGCGCAAAAAAAAAAAAAAAAAAAAGTGACTCGAGGGGGGCATTTTCAGCACAAAAAAAAAAAAAAAAAAAAAAAAAGTGCTGAAAAACTGCTTATACAGTAGTTTATGCCCAACAACCAGTATCATTTTAATTATATTAATTATTATTATGCAAAAAACACTGCAGAAATGCTCAAATGCAAACTGCATAAGTGTGAATGGAGCTAAAATCAGTGACATGACAGCACTGGGTTCCTGGGCTCTGCTCAAACCAAGACTATGCCATTTTCACCATGTGTACAGGAGCGATCAACCCCGACTGTGCTGGTGTTCTATAAAATGAAGCTGTAAATAAAGCAGGCCCCAGGCCAAGAGCTGATACCAGGATTACCAACCAATTACTATGTATTCACTCACACACACACACACACAGCTCTTCACTAATCACGATCTGCAGCGTCTTACAGAAAAAGCTATGGAGATTTACACCGGCAAACGTCCCCATCAGTCACCTGACTGCCAACCTGGCAAACATAACAATAGTCTTTGCTCAGCTCTTTCCCCAGACCACAATATTTGCACGGGTAAGGAGTTTACCGTCGAATCTTTTGGTAATTAGAATGCGCTCTTTATGCATTGTTAGATTAAACGCTCTCCAAACAATGATAAAAAGTAGCGCGGCTTCTACATTCCTCCTCGCTGTGCCAGCCTGGGAGCAGACTTGGCATCCACAAGACCTGGAAGCTGCACAAGAGAAACAAGAACCCAAAAAACAAACAGATTAACAGAACAATTAGAGCTCCGGATTTGTGGTTTTCTGGAACGGTTGTACAAAGTAGCGGCTCGGCCATAAAGGTTTATGAATGACGGGGGGTAGGATAAAACTATTTACTGTTTCATTAGATGAAGAATAGAACTTTTTTTTGCTTTTACTTCACATACCGCAGCAGGGCAGCCCGGCTACATGAAACAACGTACCTGTAAAGTTGTTTCGTGCATGAGATGCTGTGGATGCACCGCGTGTGTAGGTCTGGCGTACGCCATGTCCGCCGGCCACCCGCGATCGCTCCACAGAGGTAGAACGGGGATCTGCCTATGTAAACAAAGTGGATCCCCGTTCTGACAGGGGACAACACTGAGATTGGCTGTTCCTAGTAATCAGGAACAGCGATCTCTGTTGTCCCAGTGAGCCCACCCCCCACACTGGAGGGAACACTGGAGGGAACACTGGAGGGAACACTGGAGGGAACACTGGAGGGAACACTGGAGGGAACACTGGAGGGAACACACTTAACCCATTCCCTGCCAGTGTCATTTATACAGTGATCAGTGCATTATTTTTTAAGCACCGATTACTGTATTGGTGTCACTGGTCCCCAAAAAATGACACTTAAGGTCAGATTTGTCCTCCAGAAAAAAAAAAAAAAAAACCAAAAAAAAAAAAAAAAAAAGTTATATAATCTATCCCCTATTTTGTAAACACTATAACTTTTGCACAAGCCAAGCAATATACACTTATTGGGAATTTGTTTTGCCAAGATATGTAGAATACATATTGGACTAAACTGATGAATAAATTTGTTTTACTTTTTTTGGATATGTATTCTAGCAGAAACGAAATGACGTCCTTGGGCAGGAAGTGGTTAAAGCGGTGATCCAGCCACTTTTTTTTTTTTTTAAAGTCAGCAGCTACAAACACTGTAGCTGCTGACTTTTAATAAGGACACCTACCTGATGAAGGTCCCCCCGGCAAATAATGACCCCCCTGTACTGCGCAGGCACAGCGCTTGCCACATCGGAGCCGGCGAAAATAAAATAGCCGAAGATGTACACCTGTGAGTCACCTGTACACGAGGGGCGGGTGCATTACTGTTCTATCGTGTAAGGGGCGGATGGCTACAAAAGAGGCTGAATTTTAAATTGATGGGTAGAGCCGATAACTTGGGGGGTGGTTTTAGCAATAAACTACACGTCTTTGTAGCCATCCACCCCTTACACGATATAAACAGTAATACACCCGCCCCTCGTCATCATTGCGCAGGCGCGGTGTACATCTTTGGCTTTTCCCAGCGGCTCCGTTGTGGTTTGTACTGTGCAGTACAGGGGGGCGGGGGGGGGGTCAATATCCGCCGGGGGACCTTTTTCGGCAGGACACCGGCGCCGTCATTCTAACTAAGGGAAACAGGCAGTGGAGCCTTGCGGCTTCACTGCCCGTTTCCTACTGCGCAAGTCACACTGCGCTTTGTGAATGGTTGGCTGTCTTCTGGGACACAGGTCCCAGAAGACAGCGCCCCCCCCACTTCCCAGGAGACAACGCGAGGGAGGACGAAAACGAGGAGCTCCGCCGAGAAGGAAGTGGCAGCTTAGGACGACTGTCTAGCAACAGGCGTTTTGGGCAAGTAAAAAAAAAAAAAAAAAAAAAGTCTTCAAAATGTTTTTAAAAAATTTAAAGGATTGTGCTAGTGTAAACATTTTTTAGGGTAGACCTTCGCTTTAAAGAACCATGTCACCTGGGCAGAACTGTAGCAGATAAACATACTCATTAGCATTATTTTAAAAAAAAAATATCGCAGGTAATCTGTGGCAGTAATCCCAGTGATTTGTTGCCCAGTTGCTGAGCAGGTTTTTTTGTGCAGCATTATTATGGTGTATGGGAAAGATATGATGAAGCCATGAAGAAGCACAATGATAGGGAGACTAATGGGGTCTCGGCTTCCTCCACTGGATACCCCAAGCAGCCCGCAGATTCCATTTCCACAGCTTGCAATTAAATAGTCAACATTTCTGGAATCAGATTTTATGACAGGCCATGGATTCTGTTCACATTCAGTCTGCATGCATCTATCATTATACAGAGAACTGAGGGGGGGGGGGGGGGGATACATTAATACACAGCCAAGCATTTCCCACCCCAGTTATAACACTTCAGCTGTTTTGATGGAAAGATATTACAGAATATAAATTGCAACTTACAGTGAAGAAAGTCCAAATAGATGGGAAAGATTTTTGGAAACATGGCAAGTGTGGCAGCAGATTGCCAGGAGTATCGGGAGGTTACCGCTACATATGGGGTTCACAAGCCAGCCGGAATCAGGATTGGGGTTCATTCCAACTTGCCATGTGCGCTGAAGAGCCATCAGTTTTCTCTTCAAAGTTACTATGATTGCACAAATACCTACCTACCCCCTTCGGTGAGTCACCAGCGGGTCAGAGGAGGAGCTACTACAGGACAGGTGACAGTTGCTTTTTAAAATTTATGATTTAAATCAAATCCACCCCGGGAAATATCCCTGCAATGTACAGAGATCACCCAGAAGGGAATGATTTTTTTTGTCCCTCTTAACAAAGAGTGGAGTGTTTCTTTAATATCTTCAACTAAAATCAGCAAGCCCCGAGACAAGACGTCCCAATGGTAGTTTGATGTCACAAAAATAAACTCCTCTAAAAAGCAAAACAATATCTTCGCCGCAGACACTGGGGACATAAAAATAGAAGTTTTTTGCAGCAAGACTGAAGGGCAGAGCGATAACACTACACGTGTGTATGACCTGACACAGGAAGTCAGAGCTTCCAATACACACACACTGCGCAAACAAGTGGTTAACCAACCATGACAAAGTGCTGAGATGAGTTGTGGAAAAACTGCAGAAGCACAAATTTTATCAAAATGAGAACAACGTGTCCCCAGATTCACCACAGCGTGCACCCAACACTCCTCTACACCACCCGACACTCCTCTCTATACCATCTACAGCCCCCGACACTCCTCTCTATACCATCTACAGCCCCCGACACTCCTCTCTATACCATCTACAGCCCCCGACACTCCTCTCTATACCATCTACAGCCCCCGACACTCCTCTCTATACCATCTACAGCCCCCGACACTCCTCTCTATACCATCTACAGCCCCCGACACTCCTCTCTATACCATCTACAGCCCCCGACACTCCTCTCTATACCATCTACAGCCCCCGACACTCCTCTCTATACCATCCCTCTACAGCCCCCGACACTCCTCTCTATACCATCCCTCTACAGCCCCCGACACTCCTCTCTATACCATCCCTCTACAGCCCCCGACACTCCTCTCTATACCATCCCTCTACAGCCCCCGACACTCCTCTCTATACCATCCCTCTACAGCCCCCGACACTCCTCTCTATACCATCCCTCTACAGCCCCCGACACTCCTCTCTATACCATCCCTCTACAGCCCCCGACACTCCTCTCTATACCATCCCTCTACAGCCCCCGACACTCCTCTCTATACCATCCCTCTACAGCCCCCGACACTCCTCTCTATACCATCCCTCTACAGCCCCCGACACTCCTCTCTATACCATCCCTCTACAGCCCCCGACACTCCTCTCTATACCATCCCTCTACAGCCCCCGACACTCCTCTCTATACCATCCCTCTACAGCCCCCGACACTCCTCTCTATACCATCCCTCTACAGCCCCCGACACTCCTCTCTATACCATCCCTCTACAGCCCCCAACACTCCTCTCTATACCATCCCTCTACAGCCCCCAACACTCCTCTCTATACCATCCCTCTACAGCCCCCAACACTCCTCTCTATACCATCCCTCTACAGCCCCCAACACTCCTCTCTATACCATCCCTCTACAGCCCCCAACACTCCTCTCTATACCATCCCTCTACAGCCCCCAACACTCCTCTCTATACCATCCCTCTACAGCCCCCAACACTCCTCTCTATACCATCCCTCTACAGCCCCCAACACTCCTCTCTATACCATCCCTCTACAGCCCCCAACACTCCTCTCTATACCATCCCTCTACAGCCCCCAACACTCCTCTCTATACCATCCCTCTACAGCCCCCAACACTCCTCTCTATACCATCCCTCTACAGCCCCCAACACTCCTCTCTATACCATCCCTCTACAGCCCCCAACACTCCTCTCTATACCATCCCTCTACAGCCCCCAACACTCCTCTCTATACCATCCCTCTACAGCCCCCAACACTCCTCTCTATACCATCCCTCTACAGCCCCCAACACTCCTCTCTATACCATCCCTCTACAGCCCCCAACACTCCTCTCTATACCATCCCTCTACAGCCCCCAACACTCCTCTCTATACCATCCCTCTACAGCCCCCAACACTCCTCTCTATACCATCCCTCTACAGCCCCCAACACTCCTCTCTATACCATCCCTCTACAGCCCCCAACACTCCTCTCTATACCATCCCTCTACAGCCCCCAACACTCCTCTCTATACCATCCCTCTACAGCACCCAACACTCCTCCCTCTATACCATCCCATCTACACCACCCAACACGCCTCTCCCTATACCATCCATCTACAACACCCAACTCCCTAAAATCCATCCCTGAAATTCAGCTTTAACAAAAGGTTTACATGAAACACAATTTGACTCATTGACAAACGATTTGGCATAAGTAAAAAATGGTGGTGTTGGGAACTGCCCTACTAATTTTCCACACTTTAAAGAGCAACTGCAGTCTGCTCACATAATTTGTAATAAAATAAAATCTTCCACCAAGTCCGGCTGCAACCATTTTAACTGTGGAGGGGGAGAGGGAGAATGTCATAAGCCTAGACCAATGACCAGAAAAGAAACAGGAAGTGGGCTGTACAAGGTATTTACTGGCAGTTTTACCAGCCAAAGTTACAACAACAAGGGCAGAAGATTTAATAGAGGGAACGTTGAAAGAAAAAAAAAACCCCCACGAAGGTCCGCTTTAAGGAACCATATTAGTGGGCATTTAGTTGAAATCCATCCCTGATCATGCGTACAGCCTAGACACCTTCTCAATCACCTGCATTTACCATTAAAGAACACGACTGTAAAATAAAAATTCTGCACCTCCAGACAGTTCAGCATGGTGATAAGGCTCTTTATTAGTCACTGGGGAGCGCTTCCTCTGGGTAATCACAAGTCACAGGGAATTGAATTAAGGCATTGAACATCACTTATTCCCCTCGTCAAACTGAAACAAATGGTCTCCAGAGAACACACAACAGCGTTAATCTTAACAGCCAACTTGGTATTGTCAAAAGCAACCCCCCCCCCCCACCCCCCACCACTAGTTTGCCAAGAAAAAATATATTTTGCATTGTTGATGGCAAAAGAGACAGATTAACACAGCATAAGAGGGGGGCACCTTCATGCAGAATCCAGCGCTGCGCTGAGCCCTGCACAGAAAATCCCAGAGATACCTTACATTACTATGGAGTAACCAGAGTCTTCCTGAATAAAGGATCCTTTCAATCATTCCTGAAGATGACAATGTGCCTTTTAGTAGGAGGTAAATGGGAACGGAAGGTGTTTTTCTGTTTTGTGACTGAGCCATTGTGCAGAAAATGCTTCTGTAATATATCACTTATCACAAGATAACTTGAATTCAATATCCTCTCGCAGGGAGAGCGCTGCAGCAAGCGCTGGGCAGGGGGCTGGCAATGGGTCTGAACAATGTGGGCTTTGTAAATGCACAGGGAGAACTTCATTCACCCCCTTCTTTTAAACCATATCCTGAGTGATATCCTTTTACAGCTGAAGAGACTGGGGGGGTGCTGAATGACTTAGAGGAGACCAACTTAACCGTTTCTGCACCGACATCCGAGAATGGAAAGTGCAGAGACATTGGAGGTCCTCCCAGCAGCCTAGCAGTGACTGGACCAGGAGAGCAGGTGTAACTAAAACCGCCAGCTAGTGCACCTCTGTCCCATGCTGCCGCCAGGGCTTATCCTGGTCCGGGCTCCTTCACCCCCTTCCTGCCCAGGCCAATTTTCAGCACTGTCACTTTGAATGACAATTGCGCAGTCATGCAATGCTTTACCCATGTGACATTTTTATAAAATTTGTTCACACAAATAGAGCTTTTTGGTGGTAATCACCACTGGGGTTTGCTTTGTTATAAAAAAATTTTTTTTATATATATTTATATATAAAATTTTGTGAACAGGTAATTTCTGCACCACTGTTTTGTCGGCACTGATCAGGACATTGATTGGTGCCCTGATTATCAGGGTAGTCCCCTTTCACACTTGCTGGTTACCGGTTCTCCTCTCCTCACTCTGACAGCAGGAGGAAAGGAATGCCGATAACTAGCAAGTGTGTTTACATCGTAATCAGCAGTGATTGGACACAGCCGATTACTTGGTAACGAGTCGCTGTGATTGGCTCTTTATCCCAATCTGCGATCAGGTGGTCGCAGCCATCAGAGCACACTGGGTGTGTGCAGTTCAGGGAGGAAGTCAATAGATGCCCTTCCAGAACTAGATGGCCACACTGTAGCTGTCATTCGGCTATAGTGCGATCGGCAAGTGGTTGACTTGTCATAAAGAGAACTGGGTGCGCTGTCAAAGACTTCTCCTTTTGAGAACAGCATTTCCCTGGCCGTTATACTGAAGCTTTGGTTTCAAGCTCAGAAAAGGTGGATAGAAATTAGGAATTAAACCAGGGGTAGGCAACTTTTGGCCCTCCAGCTGTTGTGGAACTATATTTCCCACGAGGCATTGCAAGGCTGGCAGTTACAATTACTCCCAGAGGCATGATGAGACTTGTAGTTCTGCAACAGCTGGAGGGCTGCAAGTCTCATTATGCCTCTGGGAGTAATTGTTACTGCATGGCCCTGCAATGCTTTATGGGAAATGTAGTTCAACAGCTGGAGGGCCGCAGGTTGCCTACCCCTGAATTAAAACAGATCTGACCCTAAAGCATGCCTGTCCCAGGCCTAGGACTCAAAAATAGCAAAGGCAGACACAGCCAGGCAACTGCCTTTTCAGAAGGTGGTCAGCAATGGCAGTTTTATTCCTTCAAGGGAAGAAAAAGTTTAAAGGGTAATGAAAGGATCTCAAAGCGGAGTTCCAACTACAATCTCATTTATTTTATTATCACAATATACTAAAATAAAGAAGATTTTTTTTTTTTTATTATTTCTTATGTCTATTAACCTTTAGGGTTTTAACTATTTTATTACCTCTGCTGGTGGAAACCTTGCCAACATTTTTTTTATTTTATTTTTTTATTAAAAATGACAAAACATTAACTCAAACATCAAAGGGGTCATTATGAAGATTAAGGAAAATTTCTATGTTGTCCTTTATATAAAAAAGCAAGAATTGGTTTTATAAAAAAAAGGAAGTATTCTGTTGTGTCGTAATGCTCTATAATACAGAACAATGCGGGAAGATTAAAGTTGGACGTGAAGCCGGTGCTCCCCCCTCCCAAGCCCGGAACGGCATCCCTGGAGGAGAGCGGAGGTGAAGACACGTTATTCATAGCTCACCTTGTTCCACACTTGTCTGCGAGATTTGAGACAGCAAGCGGTAAATCAAATGGCCGCATTCTAACACTACACTCCCAGCCATGATCCCACAACCTCTCCGCCTTGTACCGATCAGACACTATTGAAAATACGGCCCCAAGGATGTACATCAGTATTAATCTAGTCTATGCGGGGGGCCGATTTAAAAAAAATAAAAAATTATGTGATGAGAAACTAACCATTTATAATAAACCAAGCCATGGCAGCTCTACACCTGCCTTCTGAACTTTCCATGATTTATTGCACACCTTTAAGCGGAACTAAACTAAAAAGGGGAAGTTTCGATCTTCTATGCCTAGGTGACCCAAGCGACTGAAGTGTCAAAGATGCACCGGTGTGAACCAGGGCATGAAAAGCCAATACAACACTCCTGGTATGCAAATCAAAAAATAAACTCATGTCACAAAGTACCTGTTCTGAAAGTAAGATTTGGACAAGACTCCTGTAACAGGACCAAAAGGTGAAAGAATTATGCAAAAAACGGTTTGCAAAAGGTATTAATAGCATTATGCAAAAGATATGCAGAGGATTTATATCACCTGCCGCAGCCATTTAAAAGAATTTCAAGTATGGCATATTTTCATACATTAGTTACAGCGGTCAAGCTTGGACCCACTGAACTATGCATACACCACACCACTAATGGTTGGAAGTCACTAATAGACATCGCTACTCCAGTGATCTCTGCCAGCTTCCAGGTCCCGTGCCAAGCGCCTGACCTGCACCACTGAACACCGGAGGTCAGCGGCTCGGCACGGGCACCATTCAAAGATTGCTTTGCATCTTCTCCCTGAATGTAAAGCATCCTCTGATTGGATGGGGTGCAGAGGCAGGGCAGTGATGTCACACTTTTTATCTAATTTCAGTTTAATTTGTCCTGTCAGAAGCTGCTCAGGTAGCGGTAGCCAGTCTCACCTCAAAAAAGGACCATTTTCATTCATTGCAGATTTCATGCCATCTAGTTGAACTCTGAGGAAGACTCTGCTAATAACCAAGAAAGTACATCACGGCTAAGATTAGGTTTTATGTCCTTTTAACCCTTTCACTGCCAGAGCAGTTTCTGTACAAAAACACAACTTTTAGGCCTAAAGATTACATAAACCCCCCCCCCCCCCCCCAAAACATTTTCTGAAAGCAGACACCCAAGCCCCCCTGTAGGTCAGTTTAGTGTTACGGAGGTGGATTTGGTGTGCTAGAGATATATATATATATATATTATATATATATATATATATATATATATATATATATATATATATATATATATATATATATATATATTTTTTTTTTAATATATCGTATATACTCAAGTATAAGCCAAGGCACCTCATTTTACAACAAAAAGACTCGAGTATAAGCCTAGGGTGTCCATTCTTCTTACCTGATCTCCGGCTCGCTGTGTGACTAGACTGACGGTTAACATGGGAGTCTATCTATGGAAGGGGTGACCGGCTTTGGAGGAAAAAAAAAAAAAAAAAAAAGTGCTCCCGGCCGTAGGCCCCCCGGACAACAAACTTTGCACACTTGTAGATCAAGAGTGGGGCTACATGTGTGCCAAGTTTGGGGACCTAAGGCTGGCCGGGATCAGGTGCACAAAGTTGAAGATGGACACAGACTCGAGTATAAGCCGAGGGGGGCATTTTAAGCACACAAAAAAAAAAAAGTGCTGAAAAATAACATGGCTTATACTCGAGTATATACAGTAATTTTTTTACTTTGCTTAACTTTTTTCTTAAAAATCACATAAGGAAGAAAAGTCCCCTGTGATGATTTTTAGGCAACAGGTTCTCAATGACACATGCAGGGTCTTCTCCATGTATTACAATGCAGATTGCATTGGAATACATCCCTTCCAGGCTATGCTTGCCGGGGCAAAGTGACAGGGTGACCCGGAAGTGACATACACGTCGCCTTCTGGGCCACAGCAAGAAGGTAAGGAGAGCGGATGTGTGTCAGCTGTTCTCCCTCCCCTCCAAACGCTGGCACCCACCATGTCGGGCCCGCAGATGGGCAAGTGGAGCCCGGAATACATAGCAGGGGCGCCAGTACCGGGGGGGGGGGGGGGTGTGTGGAGGTAATCGGGCAGCGGCGCAACCACCTGAATGCATTCTCTTGACAAGCAGGAGGTTGGCTGCAGCCACCGGAATGTGTGAAACCCCCCTTACCGTCCATACAGTGTATGGACCTGGCAGCAAAAGGGTTAAAGAACTGAACGCAAGTCAGAACTCGACTTAGGCTGTTATTGCTCTTTAGTCATTCCAAAATAATAATCTTGTTCCTCTGGGAAGCTTGAGGACCAAACGGAGATGGATATTACATACCAACTCTAGGGAGAGAGGTCACAAGTAGTGGAAGAAATCAAACACAAAATGAAAACAATTTAGAAGATCAAAAGGGATTGCTATGCAAAGTCTTGTTGGCATCTCCTCTGCACATTAAGTCCATTGGTGTGGCTACCAGCTGCTTTATAGTCCACATGGAACAAAAAAACAGTAAAGAGGTCAAAGAGCAACACAAAATACACTCAGGACAGGAAGTCACATGATTAAGCAACAATGGCTCACAAATTCAAAGAATGCAATGTACTTTAATATTAAGGAATCTAGCTTTTTCTTCTTTTACCGTTTATGAGCATCATTGCCATTATTATTCATCCATTATGGCAGTGAGTATATTTATGCGTATGGAACCCAGACAAGAGTGCATTTAGCATTTATTTGACCCATGCCTGACCCTACTTTACACACATGGACAGCACATGTCACAAGCACCCCCCCTCCTACAGAACATCCCAATCCAACATCCTGGCTTTAACGTGATCAAAAAAAAAAAAAAAAAAAGAGGCTACGTCTAATCCGGGCATCACGAAAAGGGCCAAGCAGACCGGCCAGCAGAGACATTTGCATGGGATGATGGAAGATAGAACTCTCCATCTCTGCAGCTGCAATCCAAGGGGATTGGCTTTATAACTCATGCTGGTTTAATTAACTATGGATTAGACCAGGTCTTTGCCGATTCCTGTGGTGAAAAGACTGAAGCCGAAATCATTTGCGCAGTCTGAACAGAGAGAGTTCCCACAAGTGTGTGCGAGTACACCGGGGTTTAAATGGACATTAAATCTGGAGCAATGCTTGGAACAGATTAGATTTTTTATTTTTTTTTTAACATAATGGGTTTTAACGCTCGTTTAAATTGCTTTAATCTTTACAATCCTTGCAGAACAGCAAGAATCCCAGAGGCGTATATTATCCCAGTAATGATTAGGTAGTGGAGTGATACAAATGCTAGAAGGATGACATAACAAATTTGGATGCAATTATCCAGCAGAACAAGAATGACTGAAAACACTTGCCAGAAACGCAGGTTACGTGAACCAAGAGACAAATTAATGACTGCGGACGGGAAAGAGCAATTTACTTTTTAAATGGTGACATCATATAACCCTAAATTTCAGGGACACTACAATCCCTGCTTTTAAACAGTTAACATATGGAATAAAAAAATTTTATAAAAAAATGGCGCATTGGAGAGCAGATTTGTCAATGGTGGGAAGAGGCCAACAACTAAATCTGATTGGCTTCACCTAAAGCCAGTCACTTCACTGGGTATATAGTAGGGCTGGGGGGAAAAAAAAAAAACCTATTTGAAATCAAGTTGCGAGGTCAAATCGATTCAGATGATTTTGACCAAATCGATTTTTTTCTTCCATAGGACCTGCGCACCAATGACTAGGCCGAAAAAATCCTGCCCGCAGCAATCCTGGGAAAAGGCAGCGAGGCCGGACGCCGCGGCTTCGGCCTTGTCAGCGGCCTTTTCCCAGGATCGCGGCAGACTAGGCCGTAGCCTTGCCTAAAAACGCCTGCCCACAGCTCCTTCGGACCGACGCGGCGTCCATCAGAAAACACACGATTCGAATCGTGAAGAGTTTTTTGTTTTTTTTTTTAAACATCTCAGAACATTCTCCACCTATGTGACCTATAAACTGTACAACTCAGTTTAACAACAAACTGAAATCTTTTAGGTGGAGGAAAGTAAAAAAACTAAAATATGGTTGCATAAGTGTGCACACCCATACACTAATACTTTGTTGAAGCCCCTTTTGATTTTATTACAGCACTCAGTCTTTCTGGGCATGAGTCCATCAGCATGGCACATCTTGACTTGGCAATATTTGTCTGCTCTTTTGCAAACACACTCCAAATCTGTCAGATTGCGAGGACATCTCCTGTGCACAGCCCTCTTCAGATCACCCCACAGATTTTCAAATCAGATTCAGGTCTGGGCTCTGGCTGTGCCATTCCAAAACTTTAATCTTCTGGTGAAGCCATTCTTTTGGATGTAGGCTTTGGGTCGTTGTCATGCTGAAAGATGAAGTTACTCAGAAGCCTGAAAGATTTGTGCCAATATTGACTGGTATTTGAAACTGTTCATAATTCCCTCTACCTTGACCAAGGCCCCAAAGCATGATGCTGCCACCACCATGCTTCACAGTTGGAATGGTGTTCTTTTAGTGATGTGCAGTGTTTTTTCACCAAAAATCTTTTGGAATTTTGGCCAAAAAGTTCAACCTTTGTTTTATCAGACCAGAACACATTTTCCCACATGCTTTTGGGAGACTTCAGATGTGTTTTTGCAAAATGTAGCTGTGCTTTTCTTCATAAGAAAAGGCTTCCGTCTTGCCCAGACATATGAAGAATACGGGAGATTGTTGTCACATGTACCACACAGCCAGTAGTCGCCAGATATTCCTGCAGCTCCTTTAATGTTGCTGTAGGCCTGCTGGCAGCCTCCCTGGTGAGTTGTCTCATCTTTTCTTCAATTTTGGAGGGACCTCCACTTCTTGGTAATGTCACTGTTGTGCCATATTTTCTCCACATGATGAAGACTGTCTTCACTGTGTTCCATGGTATATCTAATGCCTTGGAAATTCTTTTGTACCCTTCTCCCGATAACTTAACAATCGGGATCGCTCTGATGCTTTGGAAGCTCTCTGCGGACCATGGCTTTTGCTGTAAAATGCGACTAAGAAAATGTCAGGAAAGACCTACTAGAACAACTGAACTTTATTTTGGGTTAATCAGAGGCACTTTAAAATGATGGCAGGTGTGTACTGACTTCTATTTAACATGAGTTAAAATGTGATTGCTTAATTCTGAACACGGCTACATCCCCAGTTATAAGAGGGTGTGCACACTTATGCAACCAATTTTTTTTATTTTAACTTCCCCCTAAAAGATTTGTTTGTTTTTCAATTGAGTGGAGTACAGTTTATAGGTCACATTAAAAAAAAAGGTGGAAAAAGTTATAAAATTAGTTATCTTTGTCTCATTGTTAGACTTTTTATATCCACTGTAAGAGTTTGCAACCAACTTTAAATAGCAAAGTGGAGAAAAAAAATCCTGTGTTGAAAAGGTTGAGTAAGGCTGCATTAGACTGTAGAATACTTAATGTCTTTTCAGGAGAAGAGGACAGATGGGCAAAACCAGAGAGACATAGCGGAGCACAAAACTACTTCTGTTCCTCCCATTTTAATAAAGTGAATACAGCCTTGTATACAGCATTTATCCTCGATAGTCACGGAGACTACAGATCTTTCTGCTGCTCACTAGGACAGTATACCCACCGAACGGGTCTAATCAGCTGCACGCATACCTTTGCTGCTCCAGCAGCGTGCTTGCAGAGGAAAGCGTCCCGTACTAATTATAGAGAGCGGTGTTGGAGCCTAGGTGAAGAGTTGTTACAAACAGGCCTTGTGCCATCCAGAATCCTAACAAGGCTCGGTCTGTAAGATATACCCTCTGCAGGCCAGTAAAGTAAACAAGCTGTTGCTCAGTTGGTAGGTTTGGAATTCACATTTTGCCTTTTCCTCCACATCTAATCCGAGACACCAATACACGAAGCTCTTCACTCTGTGCCGGACTTTTCAATGACTCCTTCAGGACAGAAGTCAAAAGGTTTTCTTTAGAGTAGAGTACCAAATGTACAAATGAAGAAAAGACGAACGTCAACAAATCTCAAAACACGAGATCACCAACTTCAGAAGGCGCATCAAAGCGGTTCATTAGTCTTTTTTTTTTTTTTTTTTAATTTTTCAAAAAAAGTCAGCAGCTACAAAAATTGTAGCTGCTAAAATAAAAATCATATACACCCGTGTCAGGATACAGGGCTGTCCTTACTGGGCTTCGGTCCTTGGCATACCAACTGGGCAGACGGCTGTGCGTTTGTGGCATCACTGCACATGCCTGAGCTGCACCTTATCTGAATGGTCCCCCAGCTTTCTGTGATGTGTCCCAGAAGGCAGCAGGGGGACCGAATGTTCGCTCAGGTTGCCATGGCGATCAGACTGGGAGTAAGGGAGCAGGTACCTGTCAAAACTAGGTGGCCAATTCTCCCACCAACGGCTGCGCTGCTATCAATCTATCATATGAGGACCCAAGACAGCGTCTGGAGCTGGTGTGCTCATCCCCGTCGATGGAACGATTGAGTTTAGGCAAGTAAAGTGGGGCTCTGGGGGACTGCTGCACAGAAGGATTTTCACCATAAAAAGGCATTGAATGCCTTAAAAAGCACCTCCACCCCCCCCCCGTCTTATGGGAGGAGACACAGGTCCCAGGAGACACACAGGTCCCGGTGGGATCACGCGTGCGCGCAGTAGGGAGCCAGGAAGTGAAGCCACAAGGATTCCCTTACCGAAGATGGCGGCGCCTCCACCCGAGGGACAGATCAGCTTCGGGCGCAGTCATTGTGGACACCCGGGACAGGCAAGTGTCCATATATTAAAAGTCAGCAGCTGCAGTCTTTGTAGCTGCCGACTTCAAATTCTCCGCTTTAAGGTTAAAAACATTCAGAGTTTACAACCCCTTTAAGCCTCTTCTGCTGCAGCACCAGAGGGACTTGCAGATCTTAACAAACGAGTGCGGAAATCAGCGCACAATCATAGTCTATTAAATCTTCCTCTAGCTCTCGAATAGAAAGCCCATATAGGAGGTACGGGAAGCTGGAGAAAGTTAGGAGGTTGGCATTGCACCCATAATCCATTAATAGTAAATGCAATGCTTTGTGTGATCCTGTAATAAATGATAATTTTTCCTTGCTAAAAACACATTACTATTTTTTTTGCTCAAAAGATGAACCAAGCCTTTAAAAAGTTGGCTGATCTTTAATTGTGCTGACAAATCAAAAAAAAAGACCTCTCCAATAAACCCGCCCACCAAGCCCGCTGCATGGTTTTAGCCATGTTGGATCTGGTCAGGACATTTGTGGCGCATACTATAGTTATAATGCACTCCCAGGACTGGCGAATCCTTGGTGCTCAGCAATTAGTTACTTCTAAAAACAGTTTTTTGCAGCAAGGGTTAATTGCAATCCTTAGGCTGTGCAGAAGCTTCCCAGCACTGCTTATCTTTAAAGCCTCAAAACTCCAGGACCTTTATTGGCAGGGCCCCCTGTACACATGCTTAAAGGCTTTTACTCTCCAGAGTGTTAAGATGATAATCTCCACCTTCCTGACAATATGTGGCCAGTATTTTTCTTCCCAGGCTTCTGCAGATGGACACAAGACAGGTCTGCCTAATCTGAAGATTTGGGGAAGTGAGTGCGGACAAGAAGCTTCCTCAGGTGATGTCACACTGCCACTAAGCTGGCTCTAGTTCCTTCAATCAACTTGTGACCCCAGAGGTCATCCACACCACCAACAGTAAGCAGGCGTGGAGCGACTTGAGCCACACATAGGAAATACTGCCATAGACTTCTAGTGAAAAGAAGCAGTGATTCAAAGCAGTGGAGGAAATGTACCGCTTCCTATATGAGTAATGCAGGAGGTCGGAGACAAGGATTAGCGTCTACCCTAAAATGTACAAATTTTGTCACAGTATATAACAAAATGAGGACCCGACGCTGGATGCGGCAACCAATTGGATTATTGCTTTTGCCTTTGAATGCAAAAACAGGAAAATTTTAGGCTAGCGTCTGTAAGCTTCTCTCCTTTTGTGCAGATAAACCAAACTTCAGGAAGAAAAAAAAAAAAAAAAATGTTGCTGACCATATAACTATGGCTCTTCTGTACCAGATCACATTTGAGTACCCGATTCACCACTTCCGGGTAGGGGGCCGCCAGCGACCCGGCTATTTTTTGATTGTATGGAGCAGATGCCCATCAGCAGGTACTGGTGCAATAAAAAAAAAAATCTCGACTTACACAGAAGCCCAACGCGTCACTTCCGGTGTAGCCCCGTCAAACAGCTGTTGGCGGGGCTTTACCACACATGCGCGACTTCACTGCCCTTAATCGCGCATATGTGGGAGCCATCTGCGAGTTGACAAATTGACTCGAGCGGGCGGAGGGATACTTAGAACGAAGTAGAGATTGTTTATTACACTGGCGCTGACGTTCTAAGCATCTCTCCGCCCATAATTTGTCAACTCAGATAGCTCCTGCGCGATTAAGGGCAGTGAAGTCGCACATGCGCAGTAAAGCCCCGCCAACAGCTGTTTGATGACAGGGCCGCACCGGAAGTGACGCGGTCGAGCTTCTGCATAGGTCAAGAGATTTTTTATTACACTGGCCAGTGGATTTCCACCGGAACCAACCAATAGTCCGGAAGAAACAGGACAGAGCCCTGCCCAGTAATGGATTTTCCCCATAAAGCATGGAATAAAACCCATCACTTCCCTTAGTAAAAGCACCTCACAGTACACAAACACCGGTTAGGTGCAGTTAAACCCTTTGATTGCCCTAGATGTTTAACCCCTTCCCAGCCAGTGTCATTAGTACAGTGACAGTACATCTTTTTAGCACTGATCACTGTATTCGTGTCACTGGTTCTTACAAAGTGTCAGTTAGTGCCAGATTGTCCGCGGCAATATTGCAGTCCCGCTACAAGTTGCTGATCGCCGCCATTACTAGTAAAAAAATAAAAATTCAAGTACATAACCGATAGTTTGTAGGACAAACTTTTAAACCAATCAACATAGGCTTATTGGGAATTTTACCAAAAATATGTAGCAGAATACATGTTGGCCTAAATTGATGAAGACAATTTAGTTTTACTTTCTGTCTGCTATAAAATCTATCCAATAAACTAAAACATATTGTTGGTCTTTTTGATTATAGCACAAAAAATTAAAACCTGCAGTGGTGATCAAATACCACCAAAAGAAAGCCATTTGTGGTTGGAAAGAAAAAAAAAAATGACATTAGGGTACAGCATTGCATGACCGCGCAATCTTCAAAGTAATGCAGTGCCATATCGCAAAAACGGCCTGGTCGGGGGGGGGGGGGGTGTGTGTAAATCTTCCGGAGGTCAAGTGGTTAAAATAAAAAGCAGCTTTGCTGTAAATGGAAAAGACTGTATGACCAAATATTCTCTGCAGTAAAAGGACGGCTCACACCAACAGCGCAGTGGCTGGTGTGCGGTTTGATCGACAGAGTGATGGCGGTTTTTTATACTATCTTTTGAGATGTCACATAAACATCTCAAAGTTCAATTGTTGGCCATGCAATGTGCAAAAAAAAAAAAAAAAAAAAGCTGCATGCAGTATGCACGTCGTCGGCGGTGTCCTCTGCAGAGCTTCCGTCGCAGGAGACCGGACCAGCTCCAGAAAAGTTATGTATACCGATTTCTTCTATACAGGGCTAGATAGGTTAGTGTTAAATCGTGGATGTCTGTAGATGTAGCGATTCTACGGTTAGGCTGGACTTCTCCTCTAAAGGATATACCATTAATCATTCATGTGTAGCTTCGTTAAGAGATTTCAGTGCTCTTGGAAAACTTAGCAGGCATTCCTGAAAGGAAAAACATTAATGCACCTTTCCCAGCAGAGCGATGAGAGATTAGCCTTTGCTGACCTTATCGAAACTGACGTTTAATCCATCGCGCTCCTTATCCCCTTCCATGCCGGGAAAATGTGCCACGTGGTTAGAAAGCCATTCAGGACAGGCAGAGGAAGAGGAATCAGCACCAGCGGGGTTAATGAGCGAGAGCAACGAGGCAGAAAATAGCCAAGGAGGAGGAAAGTCCAACTGGTCAGATTCTACTGACAGCTAACACCAGAGAGAGTTTTCATTATACATCGTTAACCTCTAGATCGGCTCCACCATTACCTCCAACACCAAGGATAACAGGGTATTGATCCTTTGTATAGGAGCCAAACATTTGGCTAATACACACAGAATTGTTCCAGAACACACCTGGCAACCCGTATTACCCAGGAGATGAAAGATGCAAACACCATATAGAGACCATTATGTACAAATAAAGTGCCGAACCTCCCATTCACAGTTGGTGCTGCAATGTTTGTTCTTCTCGAATAATATAAACACGCCCGGGTCTGGCCATGCAGTGGGTCAGAGAATGCGCCGCAAGGTTTCTTACCGGTATAGACAATGATGCAATGCACATGCAGCAAGGCTGGCCCCACATTAACTAATTTTCTTTCCTTCAACTACAGGTTGCAGCAGCCCCCCCCCCCCTAATACTTAAAGTGGTTGTACACCTAGTTACACCACTTTTACCTTAAGCCTATAATTCTTATCTGTAGGTACTGTAAACATCTCCTAAACCTGCACGATGTAAGAGATTTACCATATATGCTTGTGCCGATGTCATCAGCACTGAAGAAACGGCTCGCTCATGCCATTTCTTCAGCAGCTGTGCCATAAGCGGCGGCTCCCGCAAGCATGCGCAGGAGTGACGTCATCGCGGCTCTGGCCAATTACATCGCCGGAGCGCGCAAATAACTTGGAGACATGTCGACACTCGCGTCAGAGTGCGGGGCCGCTGCAACAGCTTCAATCTAAGGCATTTCATAATGAGCTAGTATGCAATGTATACTACCCCATTATGCCTTTGTCTTACAGGGTTTTTTTTTTTTTCCCGGGGGGGGGGGTTTACATCAATGTTACACAAGAGGCCCGGAAGAGGCCATCCCCAAACTGTTCCCACAAAGTTAGGATCATGAAATTGTCCAAAATGTCTTGGTATGCCGACGCCTTAAATGTTCCCTTCACTGAAACAACCCCTGAAAAAAACAACCACACACCATAAGCCCCCCTCCAAATGATTTGGACCAGTGCACAAAGAAAGGTCCATAAACACATGGATGAGCGAGTTTGGGGAGGAGGAACTTGACGGGTCCTGACTTCAACCTGATAGAACATTGGAATGAATTAAAGCGGAGACTGAGCCAGGCCTTCTCGTCCAACATCAGTGCCTGACCTCACAAATACGTTTCTGGACGAATGGTCAAACATCCCCATAGACACACTTCTAAACTTTGTGGGCAGCCTTCCCAGAAGAGGTGAAGCTGTTATAGCTGCAAAGGGTGGGCCAACTCAATATTGAACCCTACAGACTAACCCCCATACACACTATTAGATTTTCTGCAGATTTTTGTCTTCAGATTTACCAAAACCATGTAGTGCAGGACCTGCATACAAATTGAAACTCTTAAAGTTTGACCTCATAATATGAGGTCAAACTTTAAGAGTTTCAATTTGTATGCAGGTCCTGCACTACGTGGTTTTGGTAAATCTGAAGACAAAAATCTGCAGAAAATCTAATAGTGTGTATGGGCCCCAAGACTGGAACGCCATTAAAATTCGCGCGCGTGCGTGTCGAATAGTGCCCGGGACGAACTGCACATGCGCCGTACGTCATAGCACAACAGCTGATATGCCATAACCATGGTGCATGCACACATTGTAGGAGGTATCTCGATGGGAGATACCATTTCAAAGACACAATTTAAACCTATACAAACAGGGGGGGGGGGGGACCATAGTTCTCAGATTGTGCCTCGCTACTAGCCGCCCTCCAGCAGCAGCGATGCATGCACTATGGTCTCCCCCCCCTGCTGTTTGTATAGGTTTAAATTGTGTCTTTGAAATGGTATCTCCCAATCGAGAGATACCTCCTACGTGGTGCGTTTGTGCCTTGGTCACGTCACTCCAGCTGATCGACACCGGCATCCCAATACTTTTGACAATATAGTGTAGATATAAAAAAAAAAAAAAAATATCATATTACGGCGGCAAGTCTCTACTGTCCTACCTAAAAGCCAGCTGGCCATCTCCACGGAAGCCAAACTTGCATTTTTTTTTTCGCCGAGCCATAAAACCCTTCTGTAGTGTAAAATGTAACTAGCGAACATTGCCCTCAGCCTGGAAACCGCACACAGCTCTCTAATTAGCTGCCTACAGCAGTAAGTCTCTTTATCCTTATGAGAGGATTTGTTAGTTCTCAGTGGAAAGGATGATCCATCTTCATATCTTATTCATTTCCTGCAGACTGGACTGGAAACAATGTCACAAGATAGCAGTGTCTAAGTGCACATAGGTGAGCGCCGCGGCCCAACCAGAGCTGCTTGTCAAATGACCCAATGTAATCGTTTGTGAATACGCAAATATATAAATAAATAAAATAAAAAAGAGAAGAAAGAAGAGGCTTGGAGAGATTAAACCTTCCGATGACCTCTAAGCGCTTGTAATGAGTGATTTTTATTTTTCTAAGTGTGATTGAACGGTATTAAGGACCCACTTTCACAATCCATACTGACATCACAGCCTTTCTGGGTAAATGTTGAAGGTTACACCCAACCCCATTACACAAAACTGCCACACTAATCACAAAAGTTCAAACGCAATGGAACAAATCTACACTGCTTAGGTAGGAGATGATGAAAACATTCACACTTCAAAATGTTCTTTTCTGCATTTCTACCTGTCAGAGATCTGTGTCACCGCCTTGGGCTTTCATTTGCACCATTTCAAGAGCTCGGGGTGTACATTCCGATATTCGCTCAACAGGTCAGCAGCAGATCTGCAGAGTAAATCCCAGTGACAAAAACAGGAGGAGGAGGAGGAGGAGGAGGAGGAGGAGGAGGAGATCTTCCGCCCGAGTTACCTAGACGGCCCGAGTGGAAGTAGGCGCTCGGTACCTGTCAAAGCAAATGGTTAGCTTACAGTCCGGTTTACACCTTACTTTTGCTTGGGGCTTCAAGTGAGCTATGCCATAGAGCAGTGGTCATCAACCCTGTCTTTAGGGCCCACTAACAGGACAGGTTTTATGTATTACCTTGGAGAGATGCAGACTAGAATACTGCAATCACTGAGCAGCAAATGATATCACTTGTGCTGTATTTCAGTTATCTTGCAAACCTGGCCTGTTACTGGGCCCTGAGGACAGGGTTGATGACCACTGCCATAGACTTCTATGGAGGCTTTGAAGCATCACTAAAGCTACATGGGGTAAAATTTTTGAAGCAAGGTGTAAACAGGACTGTAAGCTAAGCATTTTATTTAGTGACAGCGTTGAGAGCTTTAACCACTTCAATACCGGGCACATTCACCCCCTTCATGCCCAGGGCAATTTTCAGCTTTCAGCGCTGTCGCACTTTGAATGACCATTGCGCGGTCATACAACACTGTACCCAAACAAATTTTTTATAATTTTCTTCCCACAAAGAGAGCTTTCTTTTGGTGGTATTTGCTCACCTCTGGGGTTTGTTTTTTGCTAAACTAAAAAAAGACCGAAATTAAGAAAAAAAAAAAAAGTTTGTCATAAAATTTTATTTTCTCCTTCACTGATATGTAGAATTGATGGGCACTGATAGGTGTTACTGCTGGGCATTGATTGGCACTATGAGTGGGCACTGACTGGCAGCTGTTGGTCACATCTGATGGGGGCTGTGCTGATAACCAATGAGCTGATTATAAGCACAGAAGCCACCGATCGGCTCTCCCTGTCAGCGCGAATGAGGAATGACGTTTACCGGCACTTCCTGGTTCACGCGATGATCAGCCGTGATTGGTCACAGCTGATCACGTGGTAAAAAAACTCTGTCAGGGGCTCCTTACCACGATCGAAGATGCAGTGTGTCAGCGCGCCAGCATTTTATCCTGCTGGACGTCATGACGCCCAGCCAGGATAACAGAACCACTGCCCGGCCGTCATTTTTGCTATAGGCCAGGCAGTGGTTAACAGACTGCCTGCAGCCTTGTTTTGAAGCAAGTGTAGACTAGCCGTTAATGTGTGTTGAAGCAAGGGTAAAAGAGCCCTTAGTGGTGCTTCAAAAGTCTTCAAAGCCTCCATAGAAAGCCTAATCGAAGAAGAGCAAGGTGTAAACAGGACTGTAAGCTAACCATTTTATTTAGAGACAGGAGCTTTGACTGGCATTCAGAGAGCTTTAGCAAAGCAATTTCCGGCACCTCCGCCATCTGGGAGACACAGGTCCTAGAAGACAGCGGGACCATTCAGAAAGCACACTGCGACTCACGCCTGTGCAGTAGGAAATAGGCTGTGAAGCCAGAAGGCTTCACTTCCTGTTTCCCTTCATAAAGATGCTGGCGCCTGTACCCACAGCCGATGGGTGAATCGGCTAGGGGTGCCGACATCACGGGATACCTGGACAGGTAAGTGTCCTTATATTAAAAGTCAGCAGCTACAGTATTTGTAGCTGCAGACTTTTTCTTTTACAGGCTGGAACTTCACTTTAAAGTGTTACTAAACCCAAGAGCCTGCATTCACTATATATGATCTCCCACAGAACATGAATATGCAATTATCTTAGTAAATATAGACTGCTACATACCTTCTCATCCATCCATCGCAGTGGTTCTCAACCTTTCTAGTGCTGTAACCCCTTGATAAAAATTTCTCAAGTTGTGGGAACCCCTAACAGTATAATTTTCGTAGCGTGGGTTGTCAGCACCCAAGGCAAGACAAGTAATTTGACATTTAGCGCTCCGAGTCCCCTCCACTCATACAGTATTAAAACCCCTTATGGTACATTTTAGGATGTGCCACTCTTTGTTCTTTCATTCCCTATTATCTCTTTATCCTAATTTCTTGTTTTTTTTCCCCCCATCCCATCCATCCCCATGAGTGGCAGTGCTGGGGGGGGGGGGGGGGGGGGGGGGGAGAGTTCTAATCAGCCAACTTAGGCGTTTTTGATCAATGCCATCTGCTGATCTGAGAACTGTAGTGGGAACTTTTAATGGCAACTCTAAATCACAGGTAGCGTTACTCCATGCGTCTTCAGCTTCACTGTTTGCAGCTCTGTGGTGTCTCGTAGCAGTGACAACTAAGCCAAAATCAGGAGATGGGGTCTCCTCCAGCCCCTCCCACTTCACATTCCTCTCCAGTCAGCTGACCTCTAGTCTCTGCCCCCCCCCCCCAGCCATGCCGTGAACTGAATGGGCGGCTGTGAAGAGGCCGAGTGGGCGGCTGCGGGCTCCAGGAACAGGCCAGGATTTGGTGACCCCTGGCAAATAGTCATTCGACCACCGGAGGGGTCCCAACCCCCAGGTTGAGAAGCACCGATCTATAGCTAGCAGTCTTGTGACTTCTATCAGTGTCTGGTTAAAACTTTTAGAAGTTTTCATTCTCCTCTGACTGTCCTATGAGGCTGCAGGATCCTTGACCCTCTGTCTGGACAGTGCTGACTGGCCCTGTGCTGATCACATGCACTATCCCAAAAAAGAGGTGCACTTGCGTTTCAAATTTTAGGCACTCAGCAGTCAGAGCATGCACAGTAGTAAAGTTCTAGAACCACCAAACCTTGCATGTTTTTGCATTGCCCAGTATCATCACTTACCTCATAAGACCAGACGCACTGCACTCCGGCAAACCTCCGAACACATCTGCCAATTTCAACATCCTCGTGGGTGGTGTACATGGATCGGAGACACTCCCCAATGTGTGGAACCATCCTCCGCAGGACCTCTCTGCTCATAATCACTCCGGGGCCACCCATGCAAAAGTTTTCTCCCGGCTCCAAGGCCAGCTTGCCCATCTCCTCCGTAGTGCCCAGGCCAGTCTGCCCCAAGAACAAAGGCTCGCTGCTGTTAAGGTTGCGCAGGAAGCTTTCTAGGCGTTCTGCTTTGATATAGACATCGTCATCTGCTCTCATGAACCACTCGTACTGATCCAGATAGTGATCGTGCATATACTTCAACATCATGAAGGATTTCTTTTGGGGTGGATAGGAGTCGTCTACACCTTGGAGCGCTATAATAGGAATTGGTAGGGATGTGTCTGAGCCCTCGCTTGAGAAGAACTCCACTTTTCCAGGGATGGACTGTGACCAGGTTCTGAAAGATAAAAAACATATCGGATTTAGAACATACATCCAGAAGGAGGCAAACGCCATCAGAAAAACGTATGCAGTCAAGATTTTAACCACTTGCCTTCTGGGCACCTTCATCCCATTCCTGCCCAGGCCTATTTTCAGCGCTGTCATACTTTAAATGGCACTTGTATAGTCATGCAACACTGTACTCATGAAATTTGAGTCTTTTTTTTTTTTTTTTTGAGGACAGCTTTCTTTTGGTGGTATTTAATCATCGCTGGGGTATTTATTTTTTGGTACACAAAATAAGTCAAAATTGCAAATAAGTAATTTTTCTCCTTCACAGATGGGCACTCATAGGCAGCACCGACGAGGCAGCACTGGTGATCAGTGCCCGATTATCAGTATAGATGTCCCGTGTGGATTTGCTGGTTAACGGCTTTGCTCTCGCGCTGCCACCATGATAGGCTCTTTATCGGACGCAGCTGATCACAGATCACTGCCAATATGTACCACAGGGGGTGTGCAGACAGCGCAAGTACGTCACATGACGGCCTCCCAGCAAAGTGCGACTGCGCTGTAGCAGTCGTTCGGCTATAGGACGCTGCTTTAAAAATCCCTGCAGCCTAACCGGTTCCCGACCGGCTCACGCACATATACTGCGGCACAATGGCACCGCTGCATGAAACCCTGTATGGGTACGAGGTCCCCTTTAAGAGCCGCACGGCGTGGGTCCCAATCTGCGTGGCAGGCGATCATGTGCACGTGAACCAGCGCAGAGGTAGGTAGGTGTGTGTGTGTGTGTGTGTGTGCACACACACACAAATCCCTGTCCTGTCAGGGGAGAGGAGACATGTAGTTTGTTCCTACAAATTAGGAACAACGCTATGTCTCCTCCCCTAGTCAGTCCTATTCCCTCACAGTTAGAACACACGTAGGGAACACGGTTAACACCTTGGTCGCCCCCTAGTGTTAAACCCTTCCCTACCAGTGACATTTATACAGTAATCAATGCATATTTATAGCACTGATCGCTGTATAAATGTCAATGGTCCCAAAAAGGTTTCAAGTGTCCAATCTGTCTGCCGCAATACCGCTAAAAAAAAAATTAAAAAAAATTTGCAGGTCACCGCCATTACTAGTAAAAATCAATATACGCTTATTGGAATTGTTTTTTTTACTAAAAATATGTAGACAATACATATCGGCCTAAACTGAGGAGAAAATTTGTTTAAAAACATTGTGGGATATTATAGCCAAAAAAAATAAAAAATTCCCCAAATTGTCGCTCTTTTTTGTTTATAGCTCAAAAAAAAAACAAAAAAAAAAAAACACAGGAGATCAAATACCACCAAAAGAAATCTATTTGTGGTGGGTGGGGGACGCAAATTTCGTTTGTGTACAGAGTCGCACGATCGCGCAATTGTCAGTTAAAGTGACGCAGTGCCAAATTGTAAAAAGTGCTCTGGTCAGGAAGGGGGTAAAATCCTCCAGGGCTGAAGTGGTTAAGATCCTATCCGTACCTCTCAGCGTGTACAGACAAAAGACATTCTAAGTGATCAGCACGGTCACAGAGGGCACTGACCAATCAAAATCCGTCTAGCCCGTCAGGTCAGTGCTGCGAGGAGGATCTCAAAACCCTGGCCTGGAGAAGCTGCATACAGAAGGTTTTTTTTTTTTACCTTACCTAAAAAGACCTTCTACCTTTACAACCACTTTAGATTGGCTGCGCAGTAGGCATGAGCTTGTGTTTAGTCCAACCATCTTTTCTGGGCCATGTACAGTAAAACCTTGGTTTGAGAGTAACTTAGTTTGAGAGCGTTTTGCAAGACAAGCAAAATTTTGACTTGATATACAAGCGATGTCTTGATATAAGAGTAGCGTCACGTCACAACCAAGTATAAAATAGAAGAGGCGCCTCTAAGTGTAGCAATATGGTTACATTTAATGAAGGTACAACATTTAGCAACTCACATGGTTGATTAAAACAGGCACATCCAAGTATGCAGACATCCAGGGTAAAGATGTCCACATAGACCACCGCCATTGATATCGTCCCTTCCACGAGTGCCTCAAGCCTCGCTTTCAGATCGCTCTACTGCAGGGTAGTCTTCCCGGTCATGATTGCAGACCGACAGCGGAGAGAGCCAGTGGTGCGGGGGATGGTCTATGTGGATCGCTTTACCCCGGATGTCTGCATACTTAGATGGGCCTCTCAACCATGCGAGTTGCTAAAGGTTTGTAAATTCATTAAATGTAAACATATTGCTACACTTAGAGGCGCCTCTCTTTTATACTCTGGAGCTCCTGCTGGATTTTGCTTCTAATCCCCTTGTGGAGGCTTCCATTTATGGATGGACATTTCATGGTTACACAACCGATCACATCGCTATAATCTTTTTATATGGACCATAAACTGAAGGACTTATGAATAAATGGTTGTGGAACGAATCATCAGAGTTTCCATTATTTCTTATGGGGAAATTTGCTTTGATATACAAGTGCTTTGGATTACAAGCATGTTTCCGGAACGAATTATGCTCGCAATCCAAGGTTTCCTGTAATGTCAATGGGGTCAGAAGCATTTTTTTTTCCCTTCATAAACCCTTTTTGACCAGAATCCTAATGCTGATTGATTCCGTCTGTCACCTTCTTGTGAAAAACGACAAATACTTTTTTTTCCACAGCTGGACGATGGCCTCCTCCTAATGGCGGGCTGCCTGCTGCATTAGTCATCAATGTATAGACATACTTAACATATCAGGAACGTTACTCTGCAGCCACTAGACCCAGGAACAAAGATGGAGCTCTACATTATACACAAGTTCTTTCCTGCATTTACAATCCGGCATGCTTGAGCGCAGCGCACTTTAGGGCTGCACAATGCAACGTCAGCCTTGGGATTGAGAGACAGTTTAGGAATTCACAGGCCTAGAACTGTCCGGGGGGAATGGAGCGCACTTGTACTACCTGAAAAGCTCGCTCTTCTAGGTAAAATGGTTATAGAAAAACATTCTTTAAAAGGCCAAACGTCACAAGTCGCATTCAATATGCTGTAAAAGTGCCAACAGTGACTCGTCACATTAAATGCAAACCATAAGGCCTCATGCCCACTGGCGTTTTTACAGCTGCGTTTTTTGCAGCTTAAAAACACCTGTCCATGTTATTGTAAATATTTTTTTTCTTTTAAAAAAAAAAAAGGAAAAAAAATACGTCGGAGCTAAAAACGCGACCGCGCGTTATTTGCGCGTTAGTGCGCATTTTTTTCTGCCTAATTCTGACGCTGAGGAACGCACTGGCCCTGGGTTTTTTTTACAGCTTACGAACGCCTATGCTCTTTACAGCTCAAAAACGCCTAGGTGGGCATGAAGCTATAGACTAACATGGACAGGCGTTTTTAAGCTGTAAAAAACGCTCAAAAACGCGGCTGAAAAAACGCCCGTGGGCATGAGGCCTAATACAGCATCCAGGCATGAGCCGAGATAATGAAATTGTATTAGGAGGAGAAGTACAGAAAAGCTCGTTTGGCTGTACTATGGATCACAGGAGTGCGGTTTGTTCTGCACTCCTGTGACCAGTTTTCAGCAGACAGCGGGCGGAAGCTCACTGTCTGCCGATCCAGGCTCAGGCAAGTTCGCTGCAATGGAATCGGGATCCACCCACATGCCTGGACCAGTGTTCAATCAGAATCGGTGACCCATCAGATTAGGTAACTGAAGTGACATTTCATCAGCTGCGAATGCGTTCCACCGCTACCAGGTTTGCTCATCTGACACCTGCAGTCAGAAGAAGCGGCAGCAGACATCTTACTACACCCAGCTATGGCTAGAATTTTAGCAATAAAGTGAATGCATATAAAAAAACAATATAGTATATTGACATCTGTGACGCTGTTTGGATGATTAATTTTGAAAGAAGCTGGACGCCAACAGTAGGAAGGTGGCGGAGGCCATGTTGGTACACCCAACAGTAGGAAGGTGGCGGAGGCCATGTTGGTACACCCAACAGTAGGAAGGTGGCGGAGGCCATGTCGGTACACCCCGCACTGCTCAGTGCTAAACCTTTAAAAAAAAAAAATTTAACATCCAAACAGCATCACAGATGTCAATATACTATATTTATTTATATACACTCAGTTAATTGCTAAAATTACTCTGAAAGTCAAGACGTAGCTGGGTGTAGCAAGACGTCTGCTGTCTGACTGCAGGTGTTCTGTCAGATGCACAAACCTGGTAGCAGTGGAAGGCATGCGCAGCTGACGGAACGTCACTTGTTACCTAATCTGATGGGTCGCTAATTCTGGCGCAACACCAGTACCCGGCTCAGCCTCAATGAGCCACTGAGAGCCTAAGCTGGCCGTTCCACCCCCTTCACAGCCCAGCGAGTCACCGGCTCTCTACTCAGTGCTCTGAGAACCGAGTGATCGGCAGTGTATAATCGCTTGGTTCTTAGTGTTAGAGGCACCCAGGGACTGATACGGCATCCACCTAGGCAAGTATGAAAATAAATATATGCATGCATGTCCCATACTACTTTTAAACATTTAAGTTCTTTAAAATTGCTGCAGGAAAAGTTTTATTTTAAAGCCGAGTTTTGTTTTTTTACCCCCCCCCCTCCCCCAGGCTACTTTCACAAAAGGTGCCTTTCACGCGTTTTAGCACTAAAAATAGCACCTGTAAAGTGCCTCTCATGCCTCCCCAGTGTGAAAGCCCGAGTGCTTTCACATTGGGGCGGTGCGCTTGCAGGACCTGCAAGCCGCATCTACACAGCCGGTGTATATAGTGCTCCTAAAACGCCATTGTAATGAACAGGCAGCTCTGCCGAAGTGCCTGAAAAAGCGCTTCGGCAGTGCCGCAACACGGGCGCTTTTAACCTTTTCTACACCCGCTAGCGGGGGTTAAAATGGCCCCGCTAGCAGACAAAAAAAGTGCTGCTAAAACAATGGTAACTTGCCGCTAACGCACCCCTGTCCCAGTGCCAAAGTAGTCTAAGAGTGCTTTGGCGCCAACGCAAAAACAAAACAAAAATAAATAAATAGAAAAAAAGCGCTTGAAAAGCTTGCGAAAAGCTATTTTTTTAATTTAAAATCAATGAATGCATTCACACTGGTGGGGAGGTGGAAAGAAAAAGAAAAGGGACACTTGCAAGCATTATTGGAGCGCAAAAAAAAAAGCCCCTCCCCATCAAAATGAATGGGAAGTGCCTGAAAAGCACCCGAGAATGGTTCTTGAAGCAGTTTGAGTCACAAAAAATAAATATAAAAAGCGCACCGCTAGTGCCTCAAAAACGCTTTTAAAATGCCTGAAGGAGCGCCGCAAAAGCGCTCGCTATTTTATAGGCAGTTCTCAAGCTCCTCAATGTGAAAGGGTTGTAAAGCTGCTCTAATAGACCGGATTATGGAGACGTTGGTGTCTGGGTTCAGGTTGTGCCGGTCGGAAAGATTGGCATCTATAATGTGTGGGCAGAGACATGAAAGCGCCCCGGGTGACAGGAGACAAGCAAAGACTACAATGAGATCCAAGATTTGTATGTAGAGGACGCCAATGTTTATATTCTTACTGATCTCCATCAGAACAAACACCATCCTGATAATAGAAGTGTGCAGAGCATTGCCCCAAGCTACTGATAGAAGGAAGATATCCGGGCACCCCCTGGGGGGAGGGGAGGGGGGTATATACCATTCCTGTGATTAGGAGTAAACTGAATACAATTAGAGGCTGGGACCGGCAAACAATGGAAATGATTGGATCAATGTTATAAAGTGCTGTGTAAACTGTTGGCACAATAATAATAATAATAATAATAATAGATAATCGATAAGAAGCACGCTGAGAATTGTTGAAATGACTCTTCGGAAGGGAAATTTCCCACAGAAAAGATCTCCCGGATTACAGCCTCTAATTGGCTCCTATTTACAAGCACACAATCTAATTGACGAATCGTATTCCTATAAATCAGACAATAAATCAAACTCCATAAAACGTTGTGCCAGCAGAAGCGGAGTGAGCACATGGCGGGGGAGGGACTTCCAATCCTCAGCATCACATCCCAGGAGATCTACACCACACACCCCTACTACAAGGCAGGAAGAAGTGTAGGTAGGTAGGTCTCACCTGAAGGTGGCCACCACCCGGGTCTGCAGATACTTCTATGTATATGGGGGGGTATAGATATACAGTAGGTAGATGCAGGTAGGTCTCACCTCTAGGTGGCCACCGTCTCACCTGTAGGTAGGCAGACACTGCCCAGGTATGTAGGTATATCTGTGTATATAGGTAGGTAGGTAGGTCTCACCTGTAGGTGGCCACAGCCCAGGTATGTAGGCACCTCTATGTATGAGAGGGTACAGATGTGGGGTGTAGAGGGGTAGGTACACAATAGGTAGGTCTCACCTGTAGACACTTGTATGGGTGGTGTAGGTAGGTGCACAGTAGGTAGGTCTCACCTGTAGACACTTGTATGGGTGTAGGTAGGTCTCACCTGTAGGTACTTCTATGTATATGGGGGGTGTAGATGGGGTAGGTACATGTAGGTAGGTCTCACCTGCAAGCACTTCTATGTATATGGGGGGGGTGTAGATACGTCTCACCTGTAGGCACATGTATTGGGGGGGATATAGATGGGTAGCTAAGTACACAATAGGTAGGTCTCACCTGTAGGCACTTCTTTGTATATAGGGAATATAGATGGGGGTGTAGGGTGATAGGTAGGTACACAGTAGGTATAGGTAGGTCTCACCTGTGGGCGGCCACTGCCCGGGTATGAAGGTACTTCTATGTATGGGGGGGGGGTAAATAGATGTACACCTGTAGGCACTTCTGTATAGATGGGGGTAGGCAAGTACACAACAGGTAGGTAGGTCTCACCTGTGGACACTTCTATGTATATGGGGGGGTGTAGATGGGGGTAGGTACACGTAGGTAGGTCTCACCTGTTGGCACATGTATTGGGGGGTTATAGATGGGGGTAGGTAGGTACACAATAGGTAGGTCTCACCTGTGGACGGCCACTGCCCGGGGTATGAAGGTACTTCTATGTATTGGGGGGTTTAGATGGGGGTAGGTAAGTACACAGAAGTGCCCACAGGTGAGACTTATTGTGTATATGGGGGGGTTATAGATGGGGGTAGGCAAGTACAGGTAGGTAGGTCTCACCTGTGGGCGGCCACTGCCCGGGGTATGAAGGTACTTCTATGTATTGGGGGGTTTAGATGGGGGTAGGTAGGTACACAGTAGGTAGGTCTCACCTGTGGGCAGCCACTGCCCGGGTATGAAGGTACTGCTACGTATAGGGGGGTGTAGATGGGGGTAGGTAAGTACACAATAAGTCTCACCTGTGGGCACTTCTATGTATATGGGGGGGGTTATAGATGGGGGTAGGTACACAGTAGGTAGGTCTCACCTGTGGGCGGCCACTGCCCGGGTATGAAGGTACTTCTGGGCCGTCATGACCCCGACATAGAGGAAGCTCCGGTCCCGGGGGATGTCCTCCTCCTCCTCGGTGTCCCCCGGTTCCGGGGCCCGGGATCCGATGTACGGTAGTTGGAGGAGATCGCTCCGGCTCCCGGCCGGCACCCCGCAGCCTCCCCCGGCCTGTCCTCCCCCCCGGGGCCCCCCTCCTCCTCCTCTCCGGCCGTAGCGGTGGATCTCGGCGGCCCGGGGGAGGATGAGTCGGGAGGCGAGGAGGAAGCCGAGGACCAGTCCGAGGAGGACGCTGAGCCACGAGCGGCGGCTCCGGCCGGCCATACCGGAGAGGGGGGGATGTGCAGTGCCGCCGGCAGCAGCTGCAGGGGGGGAGGGGGCCCCTATGTACAGGGCGGACACCGCCGGAGTCCCCACCGCTACCGGGAGATCACACCGAGGAGAGATCACCGCCGGCCCATCCAGCCGCGCCACCCTCCGTCATAGAGCGGGGACACCCAACCGCCGCTCTCCTGTGTCTCCTTCTCCGTCCGTCCGGTCTGACAACCCGCCGCCGTCCCTTCTTCTCTCCGGCCTGTATCACGGATCACAACCCCTCATCTCCCGGCCTCAGCTCCGCTCCTCACCCGCACCGCGGCTCTATATGAGGCGCTACACAGACACGGCCAGGGATTGAACCCGCCCGGCACCCGTCCGCCACCTCTCATTGGCTGAGAGTCAAAGACCCCTCCTCCCCCGCCGCCTCACGTGACCTGTGAGAGGAGCAAAACTTTCCCCGCTGTCTCCTCACAGAGTTCAGTGCCGTACAGGGAGACGGCGGGGGAGTGTCGTGCTGCGGTTACCCGGGGCAACGGAGCACGTGACACCGCCACAAAAGTGGTATCCATAGCAACCAGTCATTACCTCACAATCCCTTCTTATACATAATCCCCCATAATAAACCATATAATCAATATTACACCCTCTAATACTCTGTACATATGATACAACTAGTCTCCAACAACTCCTACAGAATGTCCCCAGTCTCCAACAACTCCTACAGAGTGTCCCCAGTCTCCAACAACTCCTAGAGCATGTCCCCAGTCTCCAACAACTCCTACAGAATGTCCCCAGTCTCCAACAACTCCTACAGAATGTCCCCAGTCTCCAACAACTCCTACAGAATGTCCCCAGTCTCCAACAACTCCTACAGCGTGTCCCCAGTCTCCAACAACTCCTACAGAATGTCCCCAGTCTCCAACAACTCCTACAGCGTGTCCCCAGTCTCCAACAACTCCTACAGCGTGTCCCCAGTCTCCAACAACTCCTACAGCGTGTCCCTAGTCTCCAACAACTCCTACAGCGTGTCCCCAGTCTCCAACAACTCCTACAGCGTGTCCCCAGTCTCCAACAACTCCTACAGCGTGTCCCCAGTCTCCAACAACTCCTACAGCGTGTCCCCAGTCTCCAACAACTCCTACAGCGTGTCCCCAGTCTCCAACAACTCCTACAGAATGTCCCCAGTCTCCAACAACTCCTACAGAGTGTCCCCAGTCTCCAACAACTCCTACAGAGTGTCCCCAGTCTCCAACAACTCCTACAGAGTGTCCCCAGTCTCCAACAACTCCAACAGAATGTCCCCAGTCTCCAACAACTCCTACAGAATGTCCCCAGTCTCCAACAACTCCTACAGAATGTCCCCAGTCTCCAACAACTCCTACAGAATGTCCCCAGTCTCCAACAACTCCTACAGAATGTCCCCAGTCTCCAACAACTCCTACAGAATGTCCCCAGTCTCCAACAACTCCTACAGCATGTCCCCAGTCTCCAACAACTCCTACAGAATGTCCCCAGTCTCCAACAACTCCTACAGAATGTCCCCAGTCTCCAACAACTCCTACGGTGTGTCCCCAGTCTCCAGCAACTCCTACAGAGTGTCCCCAGTCTCCAACAACTCCTACAGAATGTCCCCAGTCTCCAACAACTCCTACAGCATGTCCCCAGTCTCCAACAACTCCTACGGCGTGTCCCTAGTCTCCAACAACTCCTACAGCATGTCCCCAGTCTCCAACAACTCCTACAGAATGTCCCCAGTCTCCAACAACTCCTACAGAATGTCCCCAGTCTCCAACAACTCCTACAGAATGTCCCCAGTCTCCAACAACTCCTACAGCGTGTCCCTAGTCTCCAACAATTCCTATAGCATGTCCCCAGTCTCCAACAACTCCTACAGAATGTCCCCAGTCTCCAACAACTCCTACGGTGTGTCCCCAGTCTCCAGCAACTCCTACAGAATGTCCCCAGTCTCCAGCAACTCCTACGGCGTGTCCCCAGTCTCCAGCAACTCCTACGGCGTATCCCCAGTCCCCAAAAACTCCCACAGCATGTCCCCAGTCTCCAACAACTCCTACAGTATGTCCCCAGTCTCCAGCATCTCCTACAGTATGTCCCCAGTCTCCTGCAACTCCTACAGCGTGTGTTCAGTCTTCAGCAACTCCTACAGCATGTCCCCAGTCTCCAACAACTCCTACAGCATGTCACCAGTCTCCAACAACTCCTACAGCATGTCCCCAGTCTCCAACAACTCCTAGAGCATGTCCCCAGTCTCCAGCATCTCCTACAGAATGTTCTCAGTCTCCAGCATCTCCTACAGAATGTCCCCAGTCTCCAGCATCTCCTACAGAATGTCCCCAGTCTCCAGCATCTCCTACAGAGTGTCCCCAGTCTCCAGCATCTCCTACAGAATGTCCTCAGTCTCTAGCATCTCCTACAGAATGTCCCCAGTCTCCAGCATCTCCTACAGAATGTCCTCAGTCTCTAGCATCTCCTACAGAATGTCCCCAGTCTCCAGCATCTCCTACAGAGTGTCCCCAGCATCTCCTACAGAATGTCCCCAGTCTCCAGCATCTCCTACAGATTGTTCTCAGTCTCCAGCATCTCCTACAGAATGTCCCCAGTCTCCAGCATCTCCTACAGAATGTCCCCAGTCTCCAGCATCTCCTACAGAATGTCCCCAGTCTCCAGCAACTCCTACAGAATGTCCCCAGTCTCCAACAACTCCTACAGCATGTCCCCAGTCTCCAACAACTCCTATGGCGTGTCCCTAGTCTCCAACAACTCCTACAGCATGTCCCCAGTCTCCAACAACTCCTACAGAATGTCCCCAGTCTCCAACAACTCCTACGGCGTGTCCCTAGTCTCCAACAACTCCTATAGCATGTCCCCAGTCTCCAACAACTCCTACGGCGTGTCCCCAGTCTCCAACAACTCCTACAGCGTGTCCCCAGTCTCCAACAACTCCTACGGCGTGTCCCCAGTCTCCAACAACTCCTACAGCATGTCCCCAGTCTCCAAAAACTCCCACAGCGTGTCCCCAGTCTCCAAAAACTCCCACAGCATGTCCCCAGTCTCCAGCATCTCCTGCAGAATGTTCCCAGTCTCCTGCAACTCCTACGGCGTGTCCCCAGTCTCCAAAAACTCCCACAGCATGTCCCCAGTCTCCAAAAACTCCCACAGCATGTCCCCAGTCTCCAGCATCTCCTACAGAATGTTCCCAGTCTCCAACAACTCCTAAAGCGTGTCCCCAGTCTCCAGCAACTCCTATAGCGTATCCCCAGTCTCCAAAAACTCCCACAGCATGTCCACAGTCTCCAACAACTCCTACAGAATGTCCCCAGTCTCTAGCATCTCCTACAGTATGTCCCTAGTCTCCTGCAACTCCTACAGCGCGTGTTCAGTCTTCAGCAACTCCTACAGCATGTCCCCAGTTTCCAACAACTCCTACAGCATGTCCCCAGTCTCCAACAACTCCTACAGAATGTCCCCAGTCTCCAACAACTCCTACAGAATGTCCCCAGTCTCCAACAACTCCTACAGAGTGTCCCCAGTCTCCAACAACTCCTACAGCGTGTCCCCAGTCTCCAACTCCTACGGCATGTCCCCAGTCTCCAACTCCTACGGCATGTCCCCAGTCTCCAACTCCTACGGCGTGTCCCCAGTCTCCAACTCCTACGGCGTGTCCCCAGTCTCCAACTCCTACGGCGTGTCCCCAGTCTCCAACTCCTACGGCGTGTCCCCAGTCTCCAACAACTCCTACAGCATGTGTTCAGTCTCACAGAGCATCGCAGTTTGTTGTGTATGGGGCTGTGTAGTCACAGACCGGTCAGGGTGTCCATGCTGACCCATATCCACAGCCAAAAGTGCCTACAATGGGCACGTAAACAACAGAACTGGACCACAGAACAATGGATGGAGGTTGCCTGGTCTGATGAATTTGAGGAACACAATGAGTTCAAGGTGTTGACTTGGCCTCCATATTTTCCAGATCTCAATCCAATCAAGCCAGATAGCACAACATACCTCCAGGTCTAGTGGAGCCCATGCCTCACCGGGTTGTGCTGGATCGTGATAATGTTATGGCTGATTGGTGTGTAGTACATCTATGACTATTTCTGTGAAGTGAAATGTGAAACAAGGCATTTCCCTGTTCTGCCTAGTGACAGGACACTGATCTACTGCTCCCTGTCATCGGGAGCAGTGATTGCTGTCATGTCAGTGGCAGCCCATCCCCCCACACAGTTAGAATCACTCCCTAGGACACACTTAACACCTTGATCGCCCCCTAGTGTTTAACTCCTTCCCTGCCAGTGTCATTTACACAGTAATCAGTGGCTATTTTCAGCACTGATCGCTGTAAAAATGACAATGGTCCCAAAATAGTGTCAAAATTGTCCGATGTGTCCGCCATAATGTCGCAGTCCTGATAAAAATCGTAGATCGCCGCCATTTCTAGTGAAAAAAAATTATTAATAAAAATGGCATGAATCTATTTTACCCCTATTTTGTAGATGGTATAACTTTTGTGCAAACCAATCAATATATACTTATTGCGATATATGTAGAAGAATACATATTGGCCTAAACTGGAGGAAAAAAATCGTTTTTTTATATATTTTTGGGGGATATTTATTAGAGTAAAAATATATATATATATATTGGTTTTTTTTTAATTAAATTGTCGGTCTTTTTTTGTTTATAGCGCAAAAAATAAAAACCACAGAGGTGATCAAATACCACCAAAAGAAATCTCTTTTTGTGGGGAAAAAAGGAAGTCAATTTTGTTTGGGTACCATGTCGCATGACCACGCAATTGTCAGTTAAAGTGACGCAGTGCCGAATAGCAAAAAGTGCTCTGGTCAGGAAGGGGGTAAATTTTTCCGGGGCTGAAGTGGTTAATAAGTATCTAAACTCCGTTTGAAGCCTTTAATAAAATTGTAGCCAATACATGAGAACATTATTATTATTGCACAATTTTTTTATTCTTAACTATAAAAGTGTAAGAGGTTTTGCACACACCTATTGTTGTAGATTTCTACATTTCGGCACATAAAGATCTTAAACATGCCCGCCCCAAGCTGATCAACAAGGGTAACATAAGGCAAAGCAGTATTATAGGCTTGTCATAGATATAAGATGCCTCAACAGGCACAGAAAAGGGAAACCCCTACTGTAAGATCTCCGAGTCCCCCTTCTGGGGGTATGGTGTAATAACAACCCAGGAACAAAGACATTGCAAAAAAAAAAAAAGTCTTTGTTGGAGGTGAAAGGAATTCTTTAATCTAAAAATCTCAACAAGATCTTTATTATCTTCCAGATTAGACAACACAGGAGGGTGTAGAGGGCGTGGTAGGTACTTGCAATAACCTAATTATAATAAGGATCCCCTTTGTGTTTTAGAAAATAGTATTATAGGTAATGGAATGAGTAACATTGTTACTAGAGATTGGGATTAGTCATCAAGGGAAAGTAATGAGGGGGAACTAATTTATTATATATATCTTATGCTGTGTATACTATACCTTATATATATATATATCTTATGCTGTGTATACTATACCTTATATATATATATATATATATCTTATGCTGTGTATACTATACCTTATACTGTATTTACCATACCTTTTATATACGCTATACTATATATTATACCTTATAGTGTATATACCATACCTTATATATACACACACACTATACCATATATATCATACCTTATACGGAATATACTATACCTTATATTTGCACATGATACCTTACACTGTATATGCTACTTCATATATACTATACCTTATATATACACACACACTGTACCATATATACTATACCTTATACTGTATATACTATACCTAATATATACACACTATACCATATATATATATATATATATATATATATATACTATACCTTATACTGTATTTACTATACCTTTATATACACTCTACCATATATACTATACCTTATACTGTATACATTATACCTTATACACTCTAAAACTGTAAAACTTATATATACTATACCTTATACAGTTGTAGCGGACAGGGTCGCCCGACCCCCACCACACTCCCAATACCCTCTATTAAAGTTCTCGCTCGCAATGTCTCTGGTCTAGGGGTATGACAGGAAAGGGAGTGCGGCCGCTACGCCAGGCCTCCACCACAGATGTATAAGTGGTATTAGCAGAAGTTTTTTTACCTTCGGGCCTGCATTGTGTATCGGGTCCTCCCTCCAGGAGTCATCTGCCAGGAAACGAGTCTCACACCGTTGCAAGTCCAACACTCCTTTATTTGAACATAGCATGGACTTACTTGCTTTACAAAACCAGAACAGGAGGTGTGAATGTGTATATAGGCCCAGACACAAGTTCTTTCCTCCACTCTCCTCCAAAGAGTGGGTTATGGTCTCCGCACGAGGGAAATTCACCTTCCGGACGGTCTCCGACAAGAGGCTCACCCGTCACCGGCAGTATGCTGCACCGGGTCTTCAGATGAGGAGCTCTCCCCGGTCCATTACATCCACCTCGGATTCAGGCGTCCATCTCCGGAGCACCCTAGGATCCTTCCCTTGCGGAACTCAGTGTTGGGCACTGAGCTCCGGACCGCCAACTGAGTACCTCACCCCAGGCTAAAGGTGCCTGAGGTGGAACACGACCTCCGGTGGTCCTCTAGGCCCAGTCCGCCTAGAGGACAAACACGAACTCCGTCCGCAGGCTGAAGGTGCCAGGGACAACGAACCCCGTGACAAAATGGCCGGCCCCCTTTATACCTTCCCCCGGCATGCGCAGCGGGTTCCCCGCCCCACCACACGGCTGCCGAGAAAAGACAAAAAGGGATTCGACCCAGCAATGACTCACCCGTCGGCCCAAAGTGGCAGCGCCACCCGGTGGACCGCCGGAGATACACTACTGGTGTCACCGCAAAAATTCAAGATTACTGGCGGGAAAGTAAACACCCGCTACACAGTATATACTATATCTTATATATACACTATACCATAAGAACTATATCTTATATATACACTATACCTTATACTGTATATACTATGCCTTATATATACACCGTACCATATATATTATACCTTATACTGTATATACTTTACCATATATATTATATACCATAGATATTATACTGTATACACTATACCTTATACATGCCATAACTTATATATACTATACCTTATACTATATTTACTATACTTTATATATATACACTATACCATAAGAACTATACCTTATACTGTATACAGTATACCTTATACATGCTAAAACTTATATATACCATACATTATTAGGCTTGTGCAATTCGTTTCGTAACGAATCGAAATTTGAGCGAATTTAGCAACTTTCGGACATTCGGAAGCATTCGAATTTCCGAACAAAGCAATTACGAATAAAACCGAATCCGAAATAAATTATACCGCAAAATAGCGAATGGCCGAATGTCTTCGGCATAATTCGTTATGAAAAAAGTTACGAATGTACGAATCCATTTGAAGTACAATAACACTCACTCTGCTCTCTGCTTCTCCCTCACCATGCTGAACTCCCTCTCAAAATGGTGTACAGGGGCGGAGGCTATAGCCGCATGTAAAAAACGAAAGTAAAATACGAGATTTCGAATCGTTACAAATAACCGCTATGTATTTAGAAAAGTACAAATCCATTCGAAGCACATTAGGCAGAATAGGCAGCGTCGTTGTGAGAGAGACACGGAAAATTACGAATCAACGAACCCAAAAAAAGTTACGAAAGTAGGAGTTGTGTCCAGAATCAACGAAAAACAATGTACCCTACCGAAAGTACGAATTATAAATCAACTAAAAATTCAACGAAAAATGTCGCTTGCGAAAATACGAATTAGTCCGAACACGAAAACACAAAACTAAACTAATTTTTCCGTTGTGCACAAGTCTATACATTATACTGTATATACTATACCTTATATACTATACCTTATACTGTATACACTATACACTCTATAACTTATATATATGTAGCAAGGTTCCACTTTGCAATGTAGATATAGACTACAATTTGACAATTAAGAAGGAACTTGACCCCCTCCGGTGTTCAATTTGTTATATTGCAGTAATTTATTCACTTCAATGATATTAAAACAATGCATTCTGAATCAGCCTACACTACCCACGGTGCAGCTGTGCTACCAGGGTGCACTGCATCACTGCACAGCCTGCTGGGAGAGGTAATTTAAAAGGAAGGGAGGAGCTACATTCTCTCTCTCTGGACTTCACCTTCACTCAAGTAGGAGGCCTGTGTTGAGGCCTGTGTTGAGGCCTGCTGCCGGAGCGTCCAGGCCTGAAGCCTGGGCCTACAGCTATCGAGTAGGATCACTCAACCTAAGGAGAGATCCTCTTCCGTGTGTCCAGCTCTCGCTTCCCAGAGACCGGAGCCGTCCGTCTACCGACATCCAATGCGGCTGTGTGAGGGACCGGAGACTGCAAGTTGCGGAGAGACAGCGGATCGTGTCACCGACAGCTGAACATACCGGAGAGACGAGGCCTACTTTGGGTGAGAGGGCACCTACTCGGATTTCATTAACCGCTGTGTAGGCCTGTGACTTACTGAAGGCCCACCATTATTAGAGTAGTGCGTCACACAGAAGGCCATTGAGCATCTCGTGGTAGCCGCATGGTTTAAAGTTGGTGTTCGCACCGTCAGAGAAGTTTCACATCCATAAACATTGTGGAAGTTCAGTTTGCTTTCTTTTAATTACCCTGTGGATTACAAATGTTATGTGCACCAACGTTTGCTAGCGAAGACTCCTACTATTGAAGGAACTGTACACTGAAATTAGTCAGGCCTGACTAGAACTGTTAGTGACGGGACACGGGTGAAATATTGCCCATTAGGGGGAGCTCGCGAGCAAAGGTAGTTTTACTTATGAAGGAAGTGTGCATTAATGCTGTGTTTTGCTATTGACATATATAGATATATCATTGACTTTGCAGGGCCCTGCATTAGTCAACTGCATTTCTGTTTAACTCTGCTATCCTTTTATCACTAAGTAAACCATTATCTTTTGGTTAAGCAGAAACTTTGTGTGAGTCTTATCTGTTACCTCCTTGGACCGGTGGCCAGCATAAGGTAACAATATCTAATTGTAAGCTATATAATTTTATGATATCATTGTGATTCCTAGTCAACAGTGGGTTTCACAATCATTGTGTGGTTCAGTTGTGCCAAGGGAGGGTTCGAGCCAAATTTTGGGGTTGATAGGCAGAACGTAGACCCAAATAAAACCAGCAGCTCCTTCGGGGGTAGTGCTACATATACTATACCCTATACTGTATTTACTATACCTTTTTATATATACACTATACCATATATACTATACCTTATACTGTATACATTATACTTTTACATATTATACCTTGCACAGTATATACTACGGATGCACAGATATTTGTTTTTTTTTATGGCTGAGTATGAGTACCAATACTTTTTCTCAAGTACTTGCTGATACCAATTACAGATACCTATTTTTAAGGACATCTCGCCCCTTACATGCCACATTTGGCATGTAATTTTTTTTTTTGGGGGGGAGCGGGTGCCTTCTTTTTAGTGGGACTTCCTGTCACACTTCCTCCTTCCTCTTCACGGCCTCCTAGGCTATTCCTCCTCTCGTCCTAGAAGGCCCCTCCCTGCCAGCAATCTTCTGGCCAATAGCAGAGCGCAGAGCAACTCGCGAATGCACAGTGCGTGCCCGGCCATGGAGCCGAAAGCTGTCATGGCAGGGTGTCCACAGTTGCTTTGACCGAGCCGCGGAGAGGAGGGGGGAGAGGACCGAGGCTCCGGGCGCCCGCATCGCTGGACCATGGGACATGTAAGTGTCTATTTATTAAAAGTCAGCAGCTTTTTGTAGTTACTGACTATTAATAAATAAAAAACGGGTGGAACTCTGCTTTAATCCCTGACCTTAAAAAAATATATTAAATACATTTTAATGATAATAATAACAAAATAATAAAATAATATATATTTTTTTAAATAATAATATATTATTAATGTTCTATTATTACATTATTTTTTAAGGGTTAGGGTTTAAGGTTAGGGGGTTAATAATAATTTATTCATTATTACATAGTACAGTGGAAGCTCGGTTTACGAGTAACGCGGTTAACGAGCGTTTTGAAAGAAGAGCAACTTTTTTTTTTAAATCCTGACTTGGTTTGCGAGTGTTGTCTCGCAAAACAAGCAGAATTCAATCTAATTGGGTGTGCAGTACCGCATTTGGCCAGAGGTGCGAGGGCACCGGTGACACTCGGAATGGTTCGGAGCCGTTCAGAAATACTCAGAATCACTCGGAAATACTCCATTCTCGGGTGTCTCCGAGCCTTTCCAAGGGTTTCTGAGATCAGCCGAGCTGTCTCCGAGTATTTCTGAGTCTCTCCGGCACCCCCCACCTCTGGCCACATGCAGTATTGCATGCAATAGAAGTCAATGCGGAACAAATTATCTTCGTTTCCATTGACTTCTATGGGGAAACTCGCTTTGATATGCGAGTGCTTTGGATTACAAGCATTCTCCTGGAACGGATTATGCTCGTAATCCAAGGTTCCACCGTATTTATTTGTTGCATTTCTTTATTATTTACCGTGTTTCCCCCAAAAATAAGACCTACTGTTATTTTCCATGAGGGCTGCAATAAAAGCCCTACACTGAAAATAAGTCCTAGTTTAAAATGCTTGTAAAATCCTATAATCCTCTCTATTACAGTAGTATATATTGTACAATGTGTGTGTTTCTGCGGTATAATTGTGCCAAACACCTCCGAGACATCGGCGCTCGCCACTCAGCTGACCTCCCGCTGCTCTCCTCCTCTTCTTCCAGCTGTCAGCGGGGGATCTCGCCCCCCTCTGCAGTGCTCAGGGTTGGAAAGAGCGATCCGGCGGGTCACAGAAGCGCCCAGCAGCGCTGTAAGAAGGTATTTGGCACAATTATATTACAGAAACACACACATTGTACATTATATAATACTGTAATAGAGAGGATTTTACAAGCATTTTAACTCGGTTCACACTGGAGATTCCTGACAGGCAGGGAGGGAGAGGGGGAGAGAAGACAGCACATTACATGGTAAGACCTACCCCGAAAATAAGCCCTACTGTGTCTTTTGTTGACAAAATTAATATAAGACCCAGGCTTATTTTCGGGGAAACACGGTATGTATGATTATTTTTATTTATTGGTGTATTTATTCATTTATTATTGATATTATTAATAATAGTAGTAGTGGTGGTATTATTAACACCCTAACAAAAAATAAAAAATTAATAAATAAGAAGACAAATAAAATATTAACCCCTAACCTAAACCCTAATCCCTAATCCTAGCCCTAACCTAACCTTAACTCCAACTCCTTACCCTAACAAAAACAAAAAAAAATATTAATAATAATAAATTTAATTAAAATCTGATGAAAAGCTGAAAAACCTAGCAACAAATGATGCAACAGATGATAGTTTTTACTATTGGCTAATAAAAAAAAAATCCAAAGCGCTAAAACGCTGTTTAACCACCTCAATACCGGGCACTTTCACCCCCTTCCTGCCCAGGCCATTTTTCAGCTTTCAGCGCTGTCACATTTTGAATGACAATTGCGTGGTCATGCTACACTGTACCCAAATTTTTATTATTTTTTTCCCACAAATAGAGCTTTATTTTGTTGGAATTTGATCACCTCTGCGGTTTTTATTTCTTGCGCTATAAACAAAAGAAAAGTGGCAAGTTTTTTAAAAAAAAAAAAACACAATATTTTTTACTTTTTGCCATAATAAATATCCCAATTTTTTTTTTTTAAACAAATTTTTTCCTCAGTTTAGGCCGATACGTATTCTTCTACATATTTTTGGTAAAAAAAAAAAAAAATCGCAATAAACGTATATTGATTGGTTTGCGCAAAAGTTATAGCGTCTACAAAATAGGGGATAGATTTATAGCATTTTTATTTAATTTTTTTACTATTAATGGCGGCGATCTGCGATTTTATCGTGACTGCGATATTGCGGCGGACATATCGGACACATTTTTGGGACCATTCACATTTATACAGCGATCAGTGCTATGAAAATGCACTGATTACTATATAAATGTGACTGGCAGGGAAGGGGTTAACACTAGGGGGCGATCAAGGGGTTAAATGTGTTACCTAGGGAGTGATTCTAAGTGTAGGGGGAGGGGACTCACAAGAGGAGGAGACCGATCTGTTTTCCTCTGTACAAGGAACACACCATCGGTCTCCTCTCACCTGACAGGACGTGGATCCTTGTGTTTACACACACAGATCCATGGCCCTGCTCTGTAACTGGGCAATCGCGGGTGCCCGGCAGACATCGCGGCCGCCGGGCATGCGCACCAGGTCCCCAGTGACGCGGCGGCGCACGCGCGCCCCCTGGTGGGGCGGGATGGCGAGGACGTCGTATGACTCCCGCCCAGAACAAGAGCCGCAACGTCCAGCCGCCATTTGACGGCCAGCGGTTAAAAAACATACAAAAACGCCATAAAAATGCTCAAAGACGCTCAGGTGTGAATGCAGCCTTAGGGCTCTTTCACACGGACGTTCTGTATGTCCGTTTTTCATCCATCCGTTTTCGGATGAAAAACGGACATCCATGTATCCCTATGGGATAGCGGATGTCAGCGGATGAACATCAGTCTCCGCTATTGTCCGTTTAGCATGACGGAGGAAAATCCTATTTTTCAATCCGTCTGCGGATCGGATGAAAACGCACAGACGGTCCGTTTTCATCCGATCCCCCCCATAAAGGAAAGCGGCGATCCGACCGGTCCGTTTCTGCACAGTGTGCAGAGACGTACAAGTCATCCGCCGGCTCAGCGGGGATCAACGGAGCGATCCCTGCTGAGCAAGCGGATGCTCACGGGGCGGATCATCACGGGATCCGCCCGTGTGAAAGAGCCCTTAGTGCATGAAGCCTAAATCTGACCTCCAGGGATGATGTGTAGTATTGTATAGTTATATTGGTCCAGCTTGGAACAATGTAAGTATGAATATCTCATTAGACATGTGCGGTTCGTTTCGTTATCAATTAATGTTCGGACAAATTTTTCATTATTCGGAGATTCGGATATATCCGAATACCCGAATTACAATATAAAACACATTTTACTGAATGCTCCGAATAACAAAACTAAAATTTGTCTGAAATTCGGACTGAAATTCAAATTGAATTTTACATCGAACTCCAGTCGAATTCTAACTGTACACATATTGATGAAATCAAAGACTGTGTGTGTTATTAGAGAACCATTTTAAAATAATGCTGTTTTAGTTAAAGCGGAGCTCAACCCTAAAGTGGAACTTCCGCTTTTCGGAACCCCCCCCCTATTTGGCACCTTTCAGGGGGAGGGGGTGCAGATACCTGTCTAAGCCCTGGTTCACACTGGTGCGATTTGACATGTCAAATCGGTGAAATTTGCCGCAAATTGCGGGCAATGGCACCGTCCTAATCGGCGCAACGCTGCACCGATTACAAAAAGTCGTTTCTGTACTACTTTTTGCGATTTCAACCGCGATTTACATTGACATCTGTTTCAGATGTCTTTGAAATCGCGGCTGAAATCGGGACTGCCAGCGGGAGTGAAATTGTGCGAGTTCAGCTGAACTCGCAGGCTTCACTCCCGCAGCCCCAGTGTGAACGTGGGCTAAGACAGGTATTTGCACCCACTTCCGGGAGTCCTCTCTGCGGGTATTCTGCGGTTAGTAGGTCACTTCCCGCAGAATAACCGTTGTGTTCTGGGAGACACTCGGCTCCCAGAACACAACAGGGACCAGTGAGAACGGTGCAGCGTGACTCGCGCATGCGCCGTAGGGAACCGGGCAGTGAAGCCGCAAGGCTTCACTTCCTGGTTCCCTCACCGAGGATGGCGGTGGGGGCAGCAGAGTGATGAGCGATTGCTCCTCTTCTGCTGCCGACGTCACTGGACTCCAGGACAGGTAAGTGTCCTAATATTAAAAGTCAGCAGCTGCAGTATTTGTAGCTGCTGGCTTTTAATATTTTTTGTTTCAGGGGAGCTCCGCTTTAAGCCAAAGGTGATTTAAAGACTCATTGTAATCATTTGATTAAGATTTTTCATTTGTTCACAATGCTGCATTCGAATCGAAAAAAAAAAGCAAAAAAAAAAAAAACGAAAGTTTTCGCTTCGACCGATTTAAAATTTATAGATTCGAACGTTTCGAAACGGAAAAAAAAAAAATTTAAATAAAAAATCAGTGAATTCGAAAAATTCGGCATACGAATCAAGCAAATTTTACAAAACGAAATAACTAGATAAACGAAACAATTTTTTTTGTCATCCACATGTCTATATCTCATACCTTAGGAGCCCCCTGTACAATCACTGTGTAAGCCTCCATTGTGTAAGTCCTGTGCCGTGCGTCTGCACACTGACCACAGGGGGTCCTTCACTCGGCACCACCTCCTCCTAACCCTCTTGTCTTTTATTGTGTTGTAATTGAGCCATCTCCCTTTATTTTGTAAATTGCTGTACAAACGGAAGGAGCCGTATAAATTCTGCATAACAATAATAATGCATAAAAACGTGTGTTTGAAAAAACCCAAAAATAAAACATGAAAATGGAAGCACGTCATTGGATATACAGTATCTCACAAAAGTAAGTACACCCCTCACATTTTTGTAAATATTTTATTCCATCTTTTCATGTGACAACACTGAAGAAATGACACTTTGCTACAATGTAAAGTAGTGAGTGTACAGCTTGTATAACAGTGTAAATTTACTGTCCCCTCAAAATAACTCAACACACAGCCATTAATGTCTAAACCGCTGGCAACAAAAGTCAGTACACCCCAGGGTTGCCAACTTTCAGTAAATTTACGAACGGTTTGTAAAATCCATACTTTTTGCATCTGTCCTTGAATGTCTATTACGGACATGTAGGCTGCATGTCCGTAACTGACATTCATGCACAGATGCAACAAGTATGGATTTTACAAACTGTTTGTAAATTTACTGAAAGTTGGCAACCCTGGTACACCCCTAAGTGAAAATGTCCAAATTGGGCCCAAAGTGTCAATATTTTGTGTGGCCACCATTATTTTCCAGCACTGCCTTAACCCTCTTGGGCATGGAGGCAGTAGTGTATTTAGGTTTTGTGCTGCCCTAGGCCAGACTAAACTCCTGCACCCCCTAATTTAAATGACACATCCCTTCCTGTCAAGACCGACCCCTTTCTGTTTAAGACCCACCCTGAAATTTTCGAGTGAGGACACTAGTTCTTAGGGCCGGGGGGAAGGAATGGATTCCCTTAATTTGCATAGATTTCCCCTCACTTCCTGTTTGGCTATGGGGCAGGAACTGAAAGGAAATCTCTGTAATGGGACAGGGATAGTAAAAAATAAACTGACAGGGGCTATAACCCTCCGTTACTCTATCCAAAATGAAAAATAAAACTGTTGCCTATAGTTCTACTTTAAGCACAAATTTCTGATAATTTTATGGAGAGGACTAAGAAGATATAACCATGCCAATGGTGCAGCAGAAAACAAATAACACAGTGAGGAAGGTTTGTGGTCCAGGATGATAGGACAGTCAAAATTAGAAGCAGCTTGCATTACACTAACAGTGCAGCACAAGCCAGTGGGGACTCTTTCCGTGCTGCTCCCCTGCAAAGTGCTGCCCTTGGCCTGGGCCTTGTTGGCCTAGGCCAGGATACAGCGCTGCATGGAGGTCACCAGAGCTTCACAGGTTGCCAATGGAGTCCTCTTCCCCTCCTCCATGATGACATCACGGAGCTGGTGGGTGTTAGAGACCTTGCGCTCCTCCACCTTCCATTTGAGGATGCCCCACAGATGCTCAATAGGGTTTAGGTCTGGAGACATGCTTGGCCAGTCCATCACCTTTACCCTCAGCTTCTTTAGCAAGGCAGTGGTCATCTTGGAGGTGTGTTTGGGGTCGTCATCATATTGGAATACTACCCTGCAGCCCAGTCTCTGAAGGGAGGGGATCATGCTCTGCCTCAGTATGTCACAGTACATGTTGGCATTCATGGTTCCCTCAATGATCTGTAGCTCCCCAGTGCCGGCAGCACTCATGCAGCCCCAGACCATGACACTCCCACCACCATGCCTGACTGTAGGCAAGACACACTTGCCTTTGTACTCCTCACCAGGTTGCCGCCACACACGCTTGTCACCATCTGACACCAAATAAGATTATTATGGTCTCATCAGACCACAGGACATGGTTCCAGTAATCCATGTCCTAAAGCCCTGTACACACGGTCGGACTTTTGCCCAACAAACTTAGTTTTAAGCAAGTTGAACCAATGTGTACGCTCCATCGGACAAACTTTTTTGAGTTTGGTTTTGTTTTCATCGGACAAAAGTTGGGTCTGCGAACGGACAAACTTTTGCCCAACAAAAGTCCTATGGAGCAAAGTCCTACCGTGTGTACAGAAAACCATAGGACTTTTGTCCGATGGACAAAACAACCAATGTTAAAATCAACCAACAATAGCAGAAGTTGACCAAAGGGTGGCGGTAAAGAGCAGAAAAAACAAGTGATGTTGTAAGAAGTTTTAAGAAAGTTTGCAGAAAAGTCCTGTGGTGTGTATGCTATGGGTGTGCCCGGCCAACGCCGTTCGGACAAAAATCCACGGAAAAGTCCGATGGAAGACCCAACCGTGTGTACGAGGCTTTAGTCTGCTTGTCTTCAGCAAACTGTTTGCGGGCTTTCTTGTGCATCATCTTTAGAAGAGGCTTCCTTCTGGGACAACAGCCATGCAGACCAATTTGATGCAGTGTGCGGCGTATGGTCTGAGCACTGACAGGCGGACCCCCCTTCAATTCCTGCAGCAATGCTGGCAGCACTCATACGTCTATTTCCCAAAGACAACCTCTGGATATGACGCTGAGCACGTGCACTCAACTTCTTTGGTCGACCATGGCGAGGCCTGTTCTGAGTGGAACCTGTCCTGTTAAACCGCTGTATGGTCTTGGCCACCGTGCTGCAGCTCAGTTTCAGGGTCTTGGCAATCTTCTTATAGCCTAGGCCATCTTTGTGTAGAGAAACAATAATTTTTTCAGATCCTCAGAGAGTTCTTTGCCATGAGGTGCCATGTTGAACTTCCAGTGACGAGTATGAGAGAGTGAGAGCAATAACACCAAATTTAACACACCTGCTCCCCATTCACACCTGAGACTTTATAACACTAACGAGTCACATGACACCGGGAAGGGGAAATGGCTAAATGGCTAATTGGAACCAATTTGGACATTTTCACTTAGGGGTGTACTCACTTTTGTTGCCAGCGGTTTAGACATTAATGGCTGTGTGTTGAGTTATTTTGAGGGGACAGCAAATTGACACCGTTATACAAGCTGTACACTCACTACTTTACATTGTAGCAAAGTGTCATTTCTTCAGTGTTGTCACATGAAAAGATAGAATAAAATATTTACAAAAATGTGAGGGGTGTACTCACTTTTGTGAGGTACTGTATATGGTGGGGAGATGCCACTGCTGGTGGACCCAAGACATAAGGGGAAAAAAAAAAGCCAGGGGCCGACTTAGCCCACCAAAAACATGTTCAACGATAATATGATTACTTTGGGAGGACGGAACCTCAATACACACGAAGCCTCTAGTGATATTTAAAGATTACAACTGCACTGCCCATCACTGCCAGTTTCTTAGTTCGTTTTCTAACAAAGTTAAAGCGGTAATAAACCCAGAAGAAAACATTTATTATATTGCAGCTTACCAATCTTTAGATGAGGTGGCTGCATTCGTTTTCTTTTTAGGCTTTCTTTCCTTTATTTTACCTGGTGATCTAGCCAGTAAATCTGTCGAACAAGCTGTCCTAAAGATGCATCAAAAGGGTGCAAATGCGATGCGAATTCAGCCATACAATGTGTATGGCTGAATTTGCATAGCACAGACATCGCATGTGATTTGCACAGCAGTGCGGTGCACATCAAATGCGATGTCTAACGAAGCACCAATGTGAACCCAGCCTAAAACTTCTCCACAACTTTATCCCTGTCTGGTGTGTTCCGTGACCTTCCTGATGCCGTTTGTTCACTAAGGTTCTCTAACAAACCTCTGAGGGCTTCACAGAACAGCTGTATTTATACTGAGATTACACCCATGTGATGAGATTCCTGCACCATTTGACAGTTCGCACTGCGATCTGCAAACCAATCCGGGGGTGTCACCCGCAGCAGTTCGCATGGGGCAGTGTGAACGGTCTGCGAGTCCTATGCGATGCGGGAACCAGCGCGAGAATCGCGGTAGTGTGAACCGAGCATAAAGCAGGGTTAGGTTATAAAAAAAAAATATCCCAAGCTTTGAACATCTCACGGAGCTCTGTTCAATCCATCATCCGAAAATGGAAAGAGTATGGCACAACTGCAAACCTACCAAGACATGGTCGTCCACCTAAACTGACCGGGCCGGGCAAGGAGAGCATTCATCAGAGAAGCAGCCAAGAGGTCCATGGTAACTCTGGAGGAGCTGCAGAGATCCACAGCTCAGGTGGGAGAATCTGTCCACAGGACAACTATTAGTCGTGTTTCTCCACAAATCTGACCTTTATGGAAGAGTGACCAGAAGAAAGACATAAGAAGTCCTGTTTGCAGTTTGTGAGAAGCCATGTGGAAGAAGGTGCTCTGGTTAGATGACACCATGATAATAGATAAATGAGGTCTTCAGAGACTGCAGACATCATAAAGAAGATGGTCAGAGACTAGACATGCGTGGTTCGTTTTGTTCCGAATTAAAATTCAGCTAAATTTTTGTTTTTTAAAAATTCGGATGTATCCTAATTAGAATAGTACCCAATTTAAACGAATCCGAAATAACGAAAAAAAAAATTGACGAAATTCGAATAGTTTTCAAATTCAAATATTTTTCCAATTTTCAAAGAGAATAAAATATTTATTCTATTCTATTCCTTTATTTTCTATTCTATTCTCTTTAAAAATTGGAAAACTATTCGAATTTGAAAACTATTTGAAATTGATTAGAAAACTTTTCGAATAGATCAGAGTTCAAATAATTTGAATCGATTCAAAAACGACATAAACAAATTAAACGAAACAAATCAAACAAATGCACTACAGGCAGGATACAAGAGATGGTCAGAGAATGCAGACATGATACAAGAGATGGCCAGAGACTGCGGACATGATGCAAGAGATGGTCAGAGACTGCAGACATGATACAAGAGATGGTCAGAGGCCGCAGACAGGATACAAGAGATGGTCAGACTGCAGAGATGACACAAGAGATGGTCAGAGACTGCAGACATGATACAAGAGATGGTCAGAGAATGCAGACATGATACAAGAGATGGTCAGAGACTGCAGACATGATACAAGAGATGGTCAGAGACTGCAGACATGATACAAGAGATGGTCAGAGACTGCAGACATGATACAAGAGACAGTAAGAGACTGCGGACATGATACAAGAGATAGTCAGAGACTGTGGACATGATACAGAAGGTTTTCAGACTTTATACATGGTACAGGAGATTCTGGAGAATGGAGACATATTACACAATACAGACAGAATAGGGTGACACAGGGGCCCTGAGGGCTGCACAAATAGTGCCAAAGGCCGAATGCAGCTCCCAGGCCACAGGCTGGGCACCAGGGCAGCTATTAGATCGATCCTAATCCTTACTCACTAATAACAGCCGGTAAAGCCAGAGAGTGACCTCATTTAAAACTATTTGCTTCAAGCATTGATAAACCTTTGATTTTCCTTAGAAAATGGCCCATTTCAGGGAACACTCATCACACATTGCTCAGCAAGACTGGTCACTTAGGACTGCTAAACAGCATTTACAGGAGTAACTGGTTTGACCCACATGTAGCCATATTGTCAGGATTTTCATTGACGTGCGCTTCAAGAATTAGAGGAGTTCCAAGCCAGGGACCAAAGGGAAAAACATGAATCCCTTACTCTATAGCTGGCCATACACTAGACCAGGGGTAGGCAACCTGGGGCCCTCCAGCTGTTGTGGAACTACATTTCCCATGAGGCAATGCAAGGCTGGCAGTTACAATTACTCCCAGAGGCATGATGGGACTTGTAGTTCTGCAACAGCTGGAGGGCCCCAGGTTGCCTACCCCTGCACTGGACGGTCAACAATTTAAAGAATGTTCATTTGATTTTCTATTAATCGGGTCAAATCAATGTTTGTTTTTGAACGCAGAGCGGAGACAATTTGAAGGGGCTGGATGTGTTTTTTTTTTTTCCTCCAGGAAACTCAATTCACTCCAAAATCGAATCTTAAAGCGGAGCTCCACCCAGAAATGGAACTTCCGCTTTTTTGGATTCCTCCCCCACTCCGGTGTCACATTTGGCACCTTTTGGGGGGAGGGGAAGGGGGCACATACCTGTCTAATCCAGGTATCTGTTTCCACTTCCAGGCATAGATCACCGCGGTGACCTACGCCACGTCCGGTGCCTCCTCCATCCCCCCGCTGTCTTCTTGGAGACACACAGGTCCCAGAAGACCGTAGATACCAGTGGGATCGCGCAGCGCGACTCGGGCATGCGCAGTAGAGAACCAGGAAGTGAAGCCACGAGGCTTCACTTCCCGATTCCCTTACCGAAGATGGCGGCGCCTCCACCCGAAAGCCGAGGGACAGATCGGCTTCGGGTGCCGACATTGCGGGCGCCCAAAACAGGTAAGTGTCCATGTATTAAAAGTCAGCAGCTGTAGTATGTGTAGCTGCTGACTTTAAATTTTTTTTTTTTGGGCGGAACTCCGCTTTAACCACTTCTCCTTAGGTGGACGTCATATGACGCCCTGGACTTTGAGTGGAGATATCTGAATGATGGGTGGAGCTGCAGGCATCATTCAGATACTGCATCTTTTTTTTTCAGCAGGCCATTCCCTTGATTGCTTTTACAGGCGGCGGGAGGGGACGATCCCCCCTTGAGCTGCTCACCAGGTGCTTCTCCCGGCTCGCCTGTGCAATCTGCCAGCGGCTGCAGTTTGCCATAGAGCTGACCGCAGACCAAATAGTCCCCAGCCATCTCTATGACTCTTGGAGGCCAGAAGTGACGTCATGACGTGGCGTCACTTCCGGTGCCGGCAGATGGAAACACTGCCTTTTTTTTTTTTGCTGGGAAGCCTGAGATCAATTTATTTATTTTTGATCTCAGGCTTTCCATCACAGAGGAGAGATCTGGGGACTTATAGACCCCAGATCTCTCCGTAAAGAGGACCTGTCATGCCCTATTACAAGGGATGTTTACAATAAAACTGATAATAAAAAAATAAAACAAACAACATTTAAAAAGGGAAAGTGTAACAAAAAAAAAAAAAAAATATGAATAAAAAACCGCCCCTGTCCCCTTGTGTTCGCACACAGAAATTAAAGCATACATAGGTCGCGCCAGAATATGTAAACAGCGTTCAAACCACACATGTGAGGAATCGCCACAATCAGAGCGAGAGCAATAATTCTGGTGCAAGACCTTCTCTGTATCTCTAAACTGGTAGCCTGTAAAACAGACATATTGGGTATCTATTTACTCAGCGTAATATCATCTTCCACATTAAACAAAAAAAAATTGGGCTAACTTTAGTGTTTTTATTTTTTTTTAGTTCATGATAGTGCTTCTTTTCCAAAAAAAAAATCGCGTTTGAAAAATTGCTGCGAAAATACAGTGCGACATAAAAAATTGCAACGACTATTTTATTCCCTAGGGTCTCTGCTAAAAAAATTATAAAAAAAATGTGTAATATATATATATATATATATATATATGTTTGCGAGCTCCAAGCAATTTTCTAGCAAAGAAATTATGATGTTTACATGTAGGAGAGGAGTGTCAGAATAGGCCTGGTCTGGAAGTGGTTAAAGTGAAATCAAACTCACCTCCACTACAAATGTCTGATGCCTGTGATCTTAATTGGCTGGCGCATGATGACGTCACTCATCCCGACACTCCCACTCTGTGCCGTAAATGTAAACTGAGCTGTGCATGCGCTGCTTAATGTATATTCTGCAGAGGATTGTGAACAGATAGGTACGTTTATTTTAATTTATGATCCTAAAAATTATTGTGCACCACTACCCATTCCTCAACAATCTCACCTTTGTGCCACAGATATAAAATAAATAAAAAGATAATAATAAAAAACCCTTATCTTGATTGTTGCCGCTTTAAAATAAATAACAAATAATCTGAGTAAATTTGCCCCTAGTAAGGCTCAATTCACATCTATGCATGTTGCTTTTAAACGTTTCTGTAGTGCTTTTTGCGGTGCTCGCCGCGATTTTGCCGCTCTGAGCCCCCCCACCCCAAAGCACCTTGCCCCTATGTTGATGGGTACAAGGGCCTCTTCCCAAAAACCCTTGCCCGGTGGTTGTCAGGGTCTGCGGGCGGGCAGGGGGTTTATCGGAATTGGAAAGCCCCCTTTAACAAGGCAGCCCCAGATCACGGCCTCTCCCTCTATGTGAAGGAGTATGGGGTACATTGTACCCCCTACCCATTCATCAAAAAAAGTAGTGTAGTGTGAAAAAATACAGTTTTTGACAAGTCTTTTATTAAAAATATCTTCTTCTTCCTCCGGTCTTCCTCAATCTTCTCCCGCATCTTCTTGCTCCATGCTTCTCCTGTCTTCTTTGTCCGGTGTTATTCCTCTGCCACTGACTCCTCTCCTCCAATGCTAAGTCCCGCTCCTGCCAACAACCCTCCTCCGATGCTGCGTCCTGCTGATCTGTCCCCGCCGATGTCAAGCACGTCTTAGATAACGATGGGGGCGTGGTCATCAGATGACATCATCCGGAGGCCCCACCCGGGCTTGATGGGTCCACGACGTCACAAGAGGCGTGGTCTCCAGATGACATCATCACATGGCCACGCCCCCATCGTTATCTAAGACATGCTTGACATCAGCTTGGACAGATCAGCGGAGGAGGGTCGTCGGCGGGAGCGAAAGAAGAGAAGAAGAAAAGCAGCAGGGCGAAGAAGATATTTTTAATAAAAGACTTGTCAAAAACGGTCTACTGTATTTTTTCACACTACACTACTTTTTTTTGGTGAATGGGTAGGGGTACAATGTACCCCATACTCATTCACATATGGGGGGGGCCCACTTTTTAAAGGGGGCTCCCAGATTTCGATAAGCCCCCTGCCCGCAGATCCCAACACCCACCGGGCAAGGGTTGTCGGGAAGAGCCCCCAAAGCACCCACCCCCCATGTTGAGGGCATGTCGCCTGTTATGGTTCAGGAGGCAGGGGGCCGCTCGCTCATTCCCTCTCTTTCCTGATCCACCGGGCAGCATGTTCGGATAACACTGACAGCTGATGACTCATCTGTTAAGGACACGACGACCGGCTTCCCGGCCCCCGCCTTAGCAACCAGTTATATACAGTGAATGTACAGCTAAAAACAAAAAAAAAGCAAAACCGCAAATTGCAGGTCCATTGAAGTCTATTACATGCAAAACGCTGCATTTTGCGGAAAAAAAACGTTCCGAACCCTTTCCAAAAATGCATTGATGTGGACATGTTCCATAGGAACCCATTAGTGTGAATTGAGCCTGATAGAGTAAAGTAGCGCTTAACAGCTTAACGACCGTGTCACGCCGATATACGTCGGCAGAATGGCACAGGCAAGGATAGATAGATATAAAAATATATATATATATATATCTCTATTTATTATTATAGTGAAACCTCAGGTTGCGAGGTTAACGAGCGTTTCACAATACGAGCACTGTATTTAAAAAAATCCTAACTCTGTTTGCGAGCAGGATTCAAGCCAAAGCGGTGTGCAGTACCGTGTTTGGCCTGAGGTGGGGGCGCCAGAGCCGAACAGCGCAGATCGGAGCCGCTCGGAAATACTCAGTTCCCGAGCCTTTCCAAGGTCAGCCAAGCTGTCCTCGGGCCTTTCCGTGTGTTTCCGAGGCTCTCCGGCGACCCCCCCCCACCTCTGTTCGCATGCGGTATTGCATGCTATTGAAGTCAATGCGGAACAAATTATTTTCGTTTCTATTGACTTCAAACGGGGAAACTCGATTTGATATGCGAGTACTTTGGATTACAAGCATTCTCCTGGAACGGATTATGTGCGTAATCCGAGGTTCCACTGTATATGATAGAGACAGATTTGATATATTTTACCTTTATAAAATCACATTAAAGTGTTTTTAGTTTGTGGTGCTCAGATGCAGCGTAGTTCCACTTTAAAGTGGGAGAAAACTCCCCTTGTTGCTTATTACCTATAGGTACAATAATATACACACACACACACACACACACTAGGGTTGTCCCGATACCGATACTAGTATCGGTATCGGGACCGATACCGAGCATTTGCGCGAGTACTTGTACTCGCGCAAATGCTCCCGATGCTTCACCCGATACTTTTTTTTCTCTAGTGTAGTGTGGCTGGAGAGGGCGGGAGGAGTCAGTGGCTGGGGAGGGCGGGGGAGTGCGGGCGGAGTCTGGCTGGAGAGGGGGCGGGCAGAGTCTATGGAAGGAAAGTGTGGGCGGAGTCTGGCTGGAGAGGGCGGGCACAGTCGGTGGACGGATTTGGCGGGCAGAGAGCGAGTCCCTCACCTGGTAAGCTGGCAGGGGTGTAGGGCACAGCCGCATCGGGATCGGTGACCGGTGCTGTCACATTCGGTCGCCGTCAGCGGC